>JALIZH010012435.1:0-73524 GCA_030522465.1 Rhipicephalus appendiculatus
AAAGAGAAAGATAGAAAGACAGATAGAAACAAAAAGAAAGAAAGAGGAATAAACACAGACAAGAAAGAGACAGGAAAACAAAACTTCCCCATCTCCCGCTGAAGGGAACAATGTGTGGATGCGAAGCAGCGGGGAGATGGTTAGCTTGAGTGGGAGAAACGCACCGCTCATCGCGGCGCTGCACAGGAGAGAGAATGAGGCGCGCGCGCTCCGTCATTTTTATACCGCGGAACTACCGTGGCGCCCCCAGCGGAGTATGCAGCTGTCGCACCACCTGTCGCGCGCGCCGCTCCGTAGAGGATTGTTAGAGGAGAGGACCGTAGGAGAGGGGACGTGCATGCGCTCCTCGGGTTGTGGAAGCCGCTCCGTAGAGTAGAGGATTCCTAGAGGGGGAGAGGACGCGCAGGCCCTGTGGGGATGTGGGACGCCGGAGCCGCTCCCGTAGAGTAGAGGATTCCTAGAGGAGAGAGGGGGGACGCGCATGCGCTGTGGGACGCGGGCACCGCTCCGTAGAGTAGATGATTCCTAGAGTAGAGAAAGGGGGCGAGCGTAGGAGAGGATAGGGGGAGGGGACGCGGGGGCCGCTCCGTAGAGTAGAGGATTCCTAGAGGAGAGAAAGGGCGTGAGCGTAGGAGAGTAGGGGAGGGGACGCGCATGCGCTGTGGTGGTGTGGGACACGGGACGGACTGAGCTCCCTCCAAACACATGCAAGCAAGGTCAAGGAATGGGGTCAACCTGGGCGACAGACACCACATGCCTAGCCATTGCTAAGCAGCCTCTCCGTGCTCTCGGCCAATGACTCTGATGACTGTAGTAATGGTTGACGGCCTTCATATTACTACAGTGTTCTGGTTCGCATAATGGGTGCTTCCCTACTTCATGAAAGTGGCCGGACGCGGGACGCGGGAGGGACGGACATAGCCCCCGAGCATAAGATGCTTCGCATCTAAAACAGACTGAACTCGAAAAAGAAAGCCAGGAAAAAATAAAAATTCCCCCCATCTCCCGCTAAAGGGAACAATGTGTGGATGCGAAGCAGCGGGGAGTTAATTAGCTTGAGCGCGAGGAACGTCGCCACTCTCATTTCAAGGCAGCGGTCCGGGAGTGGAGACCCTAGGAGATGAGAGAGAGAGGAGGGGGAGGGGACGTGCATGCGCTGTGGGTGTGTGGGACGCGGGTGCCGCTCCTTAGAGTAGATCATTCCTAGAAGAGAGAGGGGGAGAGGACGCGCATGTGCTGTGGGACGCCGGAGCCGCTCCGCAGAGTAGAGGATTCCTAGAGGATTAATGGTGAGAGGACGCGCATGCGCTGTGGGGATGTGGGACGCGGGCACCACTCCGTAGAGTTGATGATTCCTAGAGTAGAGAAAGGGGGTGAGTGTAGGAGGGGGATAGGGGAGGGGACGCGCATGCGCTGTTGGGGGTGTGGGACGCGGAGGCCGCTCCATTGAGTAGAGGATTCCTAGAGGAGAGAAAGGGCGTGAGCGTAGGAGAGAGAGGGGGAGGGGCAGCGCATGCGCTGTGGTGGTGTGGGATGCGGGAAGGAGGGACGGACTAAGCCCCCTCCAAACACATGCAAGCAAGATCAAGGGAATGGGGTCAACCTGAGCGACAGACACCACCCTGCCTAGGCATTACTAAGCAGCCTCTCAGTGCTCTCGGCCATGACTCTGATGATTGTAGTAGGGTTGACGGCCTTCATATTACTACAGTGTTCTGGTTCGCATAATGGGAGCTTCCCTACTTCATGAAAGTGGCCTGACGCGAGATGCGGGACGGGGGGACGCGGGAGGGACGGACATAGGCCCGAGCATAAGATGCTTCGCATCTAAAAAGTGGGTGATTCCAAGCCTTATGGGAATCGGTTTCATGCGATGGAGTGAGGCAGTAGTTGTCTGTGCTGCATTTTTTTGGTTTTGGAGTCAAGCGTTCGGGGTGGCTTGATGTGTTTTTTTAATGTAGTAGTCGTGTGCACATGGTAGGCTTAAAAGACATGTCGACTACACTCCCTGTCGTTTAAATGGTAGGTATGGTTTGACGTAACGTCCACACTCATGCTAGACACAAACGTCAGTATTATTGAAACGAACTGCACATTACGGTTGCGATTGTGGCAATATTATGCGTGACTTTCTTTAGCGTATTCTTCCGCGGTCGAGCAACTCTTGAATATAGCTTGGTGAAATACAGGAACGCCAATATAATGTTTATTAGACTACTATAAAAGCGGACGAAATTTTGGAACGACAACTGACGTTAACCCGACATGACGCCTGTGTCATAGGAGTACGCTTGTAATGCTTATTGCTTTCTTATAAAATTAAATAGCCAGTACTATAACCAAAATTTACAGCCTAAATAAATTCCAAAGCACCTGATTGGGGATTCGAAACAGTGACCCCTCGCTACGCAGTCTGCTGCGCTAGCCAACACAGCCACAGGCCATGTTCCTGCCGGCGGTATAACGGCGAGCTATTCATATGCATCATTTGTCGCTCGCGGTACGCAGATCTCGGAAGAGCTTGAGCCTGTTTTCTATCACGCAACCCTTTTACAGTTTCTTTCAAATTCAAAACTGCCCTTGAGACGCGCACGAAAAGTGGCTCCCTTCTGTACCACTCATGATGTAGAAGGAAAAAAAAAGAACACCGGGCACACTTGGCGTCAGACCCACCGCGTGGCGGGAGACGCAGAGGGGTCATTCGACGTGCCGCAGTTTAAAAGAAAAAGAAGTATCGAACAGCGTCGAAAAGTCATATAATCATATAATCAATCCTTGGCCAATCCCCCTGAGTGGGTATGAGCCATGTCAGAGGCAACAACAACAACAGCGTCGGCTTCTGCATTGTGGACACTCGCAGCGCGTTGCTCAAATACAAACACGTAACACCTGCGACAGTTGTTAGTTCACCCTTGTCCTGTGTATACCTATGCGTCCTTTTCGAGCGTCGTCCTTTGTGCTGCGGCGGTGCGTTGCAAGTATCGAGCTGCTTGTCGTTCTTCGTGTGACAAAGTATAATTTCTTGCTATCACATTCATGGCTTCGCCCTTTAGCGGCGAAACTGTGACTTTTTTTACTGCGAAAGCTGTTATGAGATCACAACAAGGGTCGTTCCTGCGCCGTAGTTGTCTGCCGCCGCCGCCGCTGTCCGTAACCAATATCGCACGAAATAAGAAAAAAACTAACTAAATAAAAGACGCCTTTGACATAATGGGAATCGAACCCGGGTATTCTGCGTGGCAGCCCAGCACTCAACCACTGAACTACGCCACTGCTTGAAACTGCGGTGAAAACTGACCCTATGCAGGCTTCATGTCGGGTAAGGAATCGCGTTAACGTGTGTTTAAAGCGTTTAGGAACAGTAAATTAAGAATCAGGCGTCACACAATGCGAATTGCGTAACGAGTGGGGCGTTCAATGCTCCAACCCATTACAAATGCCTCAGGAAAAATTCTTCATCGTCGTCAGCCACAGCATCAACAAAGTGCACATAATGCGTTACAAGAGAGAATGACGAATAATGCCATAGTAGACGCTTCCCCACTACACAAAAATTATGATGATTTATGGCGTATTGGGTACCATGCAAGTGCGCTTGTAGTAGTTGCCCCAATAGTGTTTTAAAAGGGTCTAAAAAAGGCCGCTCTCCCAGCTTTCGCTGTAGCTGTGCTGCGCGTTCCGCGCAGGCCTGGCGGTTTTTTTTATATTCGTTATATTCATGATTGTATTCTCCCCCCTGGGTACGTGAAACTAATTATTATCGGAAGTAGGTAGGAAAACATTTCTTTGTAAGAAAAGAAGCGCTCATACAGCGAAAGCTGTTATGAGATCAGAACAAGGGTCGTTTTTGCGCCGTAGTTGTCCGCCGCCGCCGCCGGTGTCCGTAACCACTATCGCGCGAGATAAGAAAAAAACTAAATAAATAAAAAATACCTATGACAGAGTGCGAATCGAACCCGGGCCCTCTGCGTGGCAGCCCAGCACTCTACCACTGAGCTGGTGGAGGTGCTGCCTCTTTCATGTACCGCACGCCCCCGTCAAGCCGTGAACCCAGCCCAAATCGTGACGAAGACACCCACCCCGCCACGGACAGTCGAGCCAGCCGCAGACTGAAAGGACTTCCCCCGCAGCACGGACTCCTGCCGGAGAAGCCAAAAGCCACGGCGACGAAGACGACAGGCACGATGACGGCCGCTGTGTCCCCTGCACCGATCGTTATCCAGCCACCGAGAGAGCCACCCATTTTCCATGGATCGCCAAGTGAGGACCCTGAGACCTGGCTAGAAACGTACGAACGAGTCGCGACTTTCAACAACTGGGACTCCGACGAAAAACTGCGCCGCGCATACTTCTACCTGGAAGACGCAGCAAGGACCTGGTTCGAGAACCGGGAGTCTACACTTCGAACATGGGACCTTCTTCGCAGCGCTTTCCTGGAGACGTTCGCGAACGTCGTCCGAAAAGAAAGGGCCGCAGCCTTGCTGGAGACGCGGAGCCAACTTCCGAATGAAAGCATGGCCATCTTCGCAGAGGAAATGACACGACTGTTTCGCCACGCTGACCCTGCTATGCCCGAGGACAAGAAAGTCCGCTTCCTCATGCGAGGAGTAAATCAAGAGCTCTTCGCTGGGCTTATGCGGAACCCATCAAGCACTGTCCAGGAATTCGTCTCCGAGGCAACGACGATTGAAAAGACACTGGAGATGCGCACCCGCCAATTCAATCGCCGCTCGACGCCAGGGTATGCAGACGTTCATTCCCTCTGCTCCGAAGACCTGCGCGAAACGATCCGAGCGATCGTGCGCGAGGAACTGCGCAAGCTTTTACCCTCGCCACAGCCTCAAGTGGACTCGATCGCCGACATCGTTCGTGACGAAGTCCAGCAAGCGTTGGGAGTCCCCGAACCCCCGCAGCCACATCCAGAGGCTATGACCTACGCTGCTGCAGTCCGCCGTCCTGTTCCCGTTCCGCGACAACATCAAGTCACCGCACCGCCGGCAGTACACTGGCCCAAACCGGGGCCGGTCGCCTAGCCCGTATCAGGGAAACTAAGGGCAGCAACCGATGGAGGTGCGGTTGCTGTACGACGAAATGCCGAAGATCCTCCGAGGCCGCCGCCGACGACGACAACGCGACAATACCTACAGAACACGACGCGAAGCAGACGAAGCCCTGCCGACGAAACGTCGCGGACGGACGAAGACGGGACGGCGCAACATGCAAGCAGAGCAACATTTCGACGCAGCCGTGATCCGACGCGGCGACCCAACCGCAACGCACGACGACGAACCAGTGACCTCGACGTAATATTCGACGGCCACAACGTCACCGCCCTCGTCGACACTGGAGCCGACTATTCCGTCGTCAGTGGCCCTTTCGCGGCGAAGTTGAAGAAAGTGAAGACTGCTTGGCAAGGCCCTGAAATCCGGACCGCTGGCGGTCATCTAATAACGCCGGCCGGTGTTTGCACGGCGAGAGTCACCATCAATAACAGGACTTATCCTGCGAGCTTTGTAATCCTACAAAACTGCTCCAGGGATGTGATACTTGGAATGGACTTCCTAAGTGACCACGGCGCCGTCATCGACCTAAGATCTGAGTCAATAACACTAACTTCAGAAAAAGCTCTGCCTACCCAGACGACGCCGGGGAACCATGCATTGAACGTGATAGAAGAGCACGTCACCATTCCGCCTCTCTCCAGCATCATAATTTCCGTCGGCACCGAAAAGCCCGCAGACTTCGAAGGTGTCATCGAGGGCGATCAGCACCTGCTTGTAAACCGTCAGATTTGCGTCGCAAGAGGCATCGCCGAGTTGCGTGATGGCAAAGCAAAGGTACTGCTGACAAACTTCAGCCACGAATATAGGCACGTTAACATTGGTACGACGGTCGCCCACATCGAGAAATTCATGGACACCAGCCACGCTTTTGCTCTCTGCGATGCTACCGAACCTGCTTCGACGAATCGAGGTCCCAAACCAGATTTCGACGTCAACCCGGACCTTCCGAAGGTCAAGCAAGACCAGCTAAAGGCCCTGCTCCTGCGATTCGAAGACTGCTTCTCGGCGTCGTCGAGAATTCGACAGACCCCAGTTGCAAAACATCGCATCATTACAGAAGAAAGTGCTCGACCAGTTCGACAGAGCCCGTACCAGTATCGACGCGCGAACGCGAGGCCGTGAAGAAACAAGTCGACGAAATGCTACGCGACGACATAATCCAGCCGTCCAAGAGTCCCTGGGCGTCTCCCGTGGTTTTGGTGAACAAGAAGGACGGCACGCTACGTTTCTGCGTCGACTACCGTCGCCTAAACAAGATCACGAAGAAGGACGTGTACCCCCTCCCACGGATAGACGACGCCCTGGATCGACTCCACAACGCAAAGTACTTTTCGTCGATGGACCTCAAGACAGGCTACTGGCAAATCGAGGTCGACGAGAGAGACCGAGAGAAGACTGCCTTTATCACACCAGACGGCCTCTTCGAGTTCAAGGTAATGCCCTTCGGTCTTTGCTCGGCGCCTGCGACGTTCCAACGTGTAATGGATACCGTACTGGCAGGCTTGAAGTGGCAGACTTGTCTTGTGTACTTGGACGACGTCGTTGTGTTTTCCTCAAACTTCGACGAACACCTCCGGCGCCTTGAAGCTGTACTTCAAGCAATAAAGACCTCCGGACTCACCCTGAAGCCACAAAAGTGCCGCTTCGCCTACGAGGAGCTCTTGTTCTTGGGCCACGTGATTAGCAAGTCCGGAGTACGCCCCGACCCGCAGAAGACAGCCGCCATCGCTACATTCCCGCCACCCGCCGATAAGAAGGCCGTGCGTCGATTTCTCGGCCTGTGTGCCTATTACCGGCGGTTCGTTAAAAACTTCGCCCGCATCGCCGAGCCTCTCACTAACCTCACCAGGACCGACGTCGAGTTCAAGTGGGAAACGCCGCAAGAGGAAGCATTTCAGGAACTAAAACGACGCCTGCAGACGCCTCCGTTACTTGCGCATTTCGACGAACACGCCGAAACAGAAGTACACACCGACGCAAGCAGTTTAGGACTCGGCGCCGTTCTTGTGCAGAGGACTGACGGACTGGAAAGGGTCATTAGTTATGCTAGCCGGTCGCTATCAAAGGCAGAGGCCAACTACTCCACAACAGAAAAGGAGTGCCTTGCCATCATCTGGGCTACATCCAAGTTTCGCCCCTACCTTTACGGCAGACCCTTCAAAGTTGTGAGTGACCACCACGCCTTGTGTTGGCTAGCTAACTTGAAAGACCCTTCTGGTCGCCTCGCACGGTGGAGCCTGAGACTTCAAGAATTCGACATTACCGTCGTTTACAAGTCCGGGCGAAAACACTCCGACGCCGACTGCTTATCTCGCGCCCCCGTCGACCCGCCGCCTCAGGACGACCACGAGGATGACTTCTTCTTGGGAACCATAAGTGCCGACGACTTCGCCGAACGACAGCGAGCCGACCCGGAACTCAGAGGCCTTGTGGATTACCTTGAAGGCAAGACCGCCATTGTTCCGAAGGCATTCAAGCGAGGACTCGCTTCGTTTTTCTTGCGAAACGGCGTTCTCATAAAGAAGAATTTCTCGCCACTTCGAGCCAACTACCTTCTCATAGTGCCTTCAGCATTGCGACCAGAAGTACTCCAGGCACTACACGACGACCCGACGGCTGGACACCTCGGACTTTCTCGCACGCTCGCAAGAGTACAGGAAAAGTACTACTGGCCGCGCCTTGCCGCCGACGTCGCCCGCTACGTAAGGACGTGCCGAGACTGTCAGCGACGGAAGACACCGCCAACAAGACCAGCAGGCTTCCTTCAGCCGATCGAGCCTCCTCGGCGACCGTTCCAGCAGATCGGGATGGACCTTCTGGGGCCGTTCCCAACGTCTACTTGCGGAAATAAATGGATCGTCGTAGCCACCGACTACCTCACCCGCCAAGTTCTTCGTTGAGAACATCGTCCTTCGACACGGCGCCCCAGAGGTTCTCATCACCGACAGAGGTACGGCCTTTACGGCTGACCTAACCCAGGCGATCTTGGGATACAGCCACACAAGTCACCGCCGGACCACCGCGTACCACCCACAGACCAACGGCCTGACCGAGCGTCTAAATAAGACCATCGCCGACATGCTGGCCATGTATGTCGACGTCGAACACAAGACGTGGGACGCCATCCTTCCGTACGTGACCTTCGCGTACAACACGGCCGTACAAGAAACGACGCAGTTGACGCCATACAAGTTGGTCTACGGACGGAGCCCGGCAACGACGCTCGACGCCATGTTACCAAACGTGACCGACGAGGAAAACATCGACGTGACCACCTACCTACAGCGCGCCGAAGAAGCACGACAGCTCGCCCGCCTACGGATCAAAAACCAGCAGAGGACTGACAGTCGCCGCTACAACCTTCGACGACGCCACACGGAATACCAACCCGGTGACCGTGTATGGGTGTGGACGCCAATACGCCGACGGGGACTCAGTGAGAAGCTTCTTCGGCGATACTTCGGGCCGTACAAGGTGCTTCGACGTCTCGGTGCTCTGGACTACGAGGTCGTCCCGGACGGCATCACGAACTCTCAACGGCGCCGTGCGCGACCTGAAGTCGTTCATGTCGTGCGCCTCAAGCCGTATTACGCGCGTTAGCAAACCCGAGGACTGCACTTATTGCTTAATTATTGTACGTTCTTTCTTTATTGTTGTGATTTATTGTTGCATGCATTTTCCCCCGTGTTCTGTTTTAAGCATCGGGACGATGCCTTTTCAGAGGGTGGCATTGCCACGCGCTATTCTTATTTTCACTTTTGTTGTATTCGGTTTTCGCCCACAGAGACCGTCAGCAAAGCTCGGCTCAAACCGCGCCTTATTGTTCTAGAACCTTCGCGATTGTTGTAGATCGTTTTGTTAAGATTGCACGCAAGACGCGACCACTCGAGATTATTCCAGAGCTTGCGCGATGACCTGTGATAAGGCTAGAATGTTCGACGCGTGATGCATAAAAGCCGGCGCGCTCAAACGATGTTCAGTTCATCGACGGCCGACGCTCTGTTCGCCGCTATCAGTGCCAGCGTGTATTGCTGTAATCTGACTTTCAGTTTACCGGCCACAAGTTCGGCCTAATAAACAGTTTCATCTTGAACGTACCGACTGCTGCTTGGGTCAACGTCACGACCACGTGACAATATAGTGAGGGGTACAGTGGGGCCGGAAATGACATCAGGCAATCCAGTATATAGTGAGGGGTACAGTGGGGCCGGAAATGACATATCTAATATTAGATCGTTGTATAGATCTTTTCTTGCGCTAGAGAACAAATAATCATTGGTGAATGTTGCTGTGAGAAAGCCCACTGATTCGTATACTTCACGCATGAAACCTTGCCAATAGGGAGACGATACAAAATCAGTAGATACCACTAAATTTGGTAAAACATCGGCTAAATTCACTTGCAAGAAAGTTCGAAGCAGCGGATGGGCACAGTCCCGAAAATAGAAAAAAACCGTGACATCAGTTGTCTAATAAAGAGGTGAACCAACCCGAGACCACCTGCGCAAACTGGTCTAAAAACATTGTCACGCCTCATTGGTTCATAGGTTGATGACCAAATAAAGGTAGCAAATATTCGGTGAAACTTCTTAATGTAAACCCTGGAACAATAAATTATTTGCAGTACGTAGAATATTTTTGTTGCCAGAAACAGATTGCACGTCTTAGCTCTGCAAAAGATAGAGAGGTTATGCGGAATAAACGTCTGGACATAACGCTTTATGGTGGGTACACGTTCTTTCCAGTAATGTGCACTTGATCTGTATGCATCCAAAGGAACGCCTAGGTATTTTGGTGGCACACAAGACCATTCACTACCCTCGAAATGGGTTGGTTTACAAGTCCATGGGCCAAACCACAGTCCCCAAACTTTTTTGCAAAGTTGATTCGTGCCCCTGAAATTGTTCCAAATTCCCCGATTATTGACACCACCGTTTTTATACTGGAAAAATCTGCACAAAAAAAACGCTAGGTCATGCGCATACGCCAATACTTTTACCTCATTCCCATAAATACTGAAACCGTGGACGTTGCAAGATCGAATTACGCTTAAGCACAGTGGCTCCAAGTAAAGAGCAAAAAGCATGGGCGACAACGGACAGCCTTGTTTCACAGATGAGTTAAGGAACAGAGGTTTTGAGAGCTGACCATTAACAGTCGAAGGGTTCAAAAAATCATTGTAGCATAGTTTTACACCTTTAAATATAGGGGACCTAACGTTGGCATGTTGTTCATGTGAGTGTGAACAATGTTCCAATACTGTGCGAGCGATGTGTATGTTCGCCTGTATTGAGCGACATTTTAGACCGCAAGTCTGATGGGCACCAATAAGAATCGACATTGCAAATTGAAGTCTCTTTGAAAGCACTTTGGCAAACATTTTATAGTCAACATTGCACAATGTAATTGGTCTGTAGCCGTCAACATGACGGAGTTTTTCTCTGTCTCAGTATTTTGGAATTAGAACGGTGTGGCTTTTAGTAAAAGATCGAGGAAGCGTCTCCAGATCAAAACTCTCCGTGAAAATGTCGAGCAGTTCAGGGCACAGTAATGATTTAAATGTTTTATAAAACTCGCCCGATAATCCATCAGGTCCTGGCGTTTTCGACAATGGTAATTGTGCAATGGCAAGATCTATATATTGTATAGTGATTGGCCCACTAATAGATTCACATTCGTCGTCAGTTAGAGGAGTCACAAATGACAAGAACTGCACTACCAGATCTTCGTTTTCGTTTTCAGAAGAGGCGCTGAACAATTTGTAATAATTTTCAAATTCTGACATGATTTCACTTGAATTAGTGACCAATAACCCTTTCGAATAAAGATCTGGTATAAATTTGGCTTTTGCGTTGCGGTGTTCATCGAGTAAAGCTTGACGTGTGGCTTCGTCCGAATGCAAAGTACGGGTATGCGTGACCGAACACGGGCACCTCTGTAACGCAAAGCGTCGTACCTCTGGAGTGCGTTCTTGGCATTAGCCATTTCGTCTGTATAAGAACCAGGCGCCTCACCCTCAAATTCATAGAGATTATGAAGATTTTGCTTTAGCATCTTTTGCTCTAATTTTCTCTAACGCCCCTCACAGATCCCCTTCCTGTAGCTATTGCCCGAACTTCTTGTTTGAAAAATTCCCAAGAGGCAAACAAAGGCATGTCAGCCGACAAACAGCTCCTCAGTGCTATGCGGGCGCGAGCAGTAAATTCCTGGTCGCTCACAATTGAGGAGTTAAGTTTCCAGAGTGCCCACTGTGGTCTGAAGTGAGATCGAGTGTTGCTACCTATCTGCCCCACAACAATGCAGTGATCTGAGAAGGAAATAGGTTCTGTTTTGCACGACACATCACGGGAAATAACAGGTGCTGAAACGTAAATGCGATCAAGTCGTGTATGTGTACTGCCTTGTGCGTGTGTATACGAGGGCAGGCTATTTAGTGTTCCTATATCAACTAGTCCCGCCTTTTCAACTATAAGTGGGAGAACTTCAGCACTCCTGTCACTGCGGCTAAGCCCGGTACGATAGGATGGATTACACACACAGTTGAAATCGCCCATTAGAACGATGTTGTGGTCAGGATCTAAGGAGGTAGCTAAACTTTCAAAGAAATCAGTGCGCCGTGGTGCATCACTAAAGGCATATACGTTGATTAGGCGCCACGGCAAGCCGTACAATATAAAATCACATTGTATGAACCGCCCCTCTGCGTCAACACTATATGCGACAAAAGAATACGGTAAACTCTTCCTGAGAAACAAAAGGCAGCCCGCCGAAAGACCCACAGCGTGCGACACAAATACATCAAATACAGAGAGGTATGGCCGCAAGGCCCTCGCCGCTGCTTGAAACAGCGCTGCAAATTGACCCTATGCAGGCTTCATGTCGGGTAAGGAATCGTGTCAACATGTGTAATACAGCGTTTTAGAACAGTAAAGTACCAACCAGGCGTCACAGAATGTGAATAGCGTAACGGGTGGGTCGTTCAATGCTCAGACCCATTGCAAAAGCCTCAGGCGTAATTCTTCATCGTCGTCAGCTACTGCATCAACAAAGTGCACATAATGCGTTACAAGTGTGTAGCGGGCAGTGTTGCCATCGATGGGCGTGAGAAATGCGCTAGAAAGCAATAAGAAATCCGCCAGATTCCGCTAGATTCTAAAACATATCCGCTAAATTTCCCGCTAAGGCTAATTTTTTGAAAAAGAAACAGTGAAATTTCGTATGATAAAAACCTTTATTATTCTTAAAGGCTTCCAAAAAGTAAGAGAGCTGAACTAACATATAAGTCTTCCAAAGAGTGTAACTAGAATGTTAGAGGCTTCAGTGCTACGGTTGTCGTCAACCTCATCATAGATGAGGTTAAAATTTACAAATGTTCACTAAGGTTGGCCGTTGGGCTAGTTGGTGCAGCATAATTCTAATGTTTCGCCGCACAGCGGGGCGATTTTTCTCCATTGGTTTTCAACGTTGCGTTTGATTCCAGGGGCACTGGCATTGCTTCCAGCAGATGAATCAACGGCTCCTTCATGATGCAAAAACTGTTTTCGACCGACAAAAGTGATGTTTTCTGGAGAACTGTGATAAAGAGAAGTCGCTGCCTGTTTTGATCAACTAGCGTGGTAATAAACCTCATGCATCTTTCTCGCATCACAGCTTCATCTGCGAGAGAGAACCCGTCGGTCTTCTCAGTCTTCATGCTGTCAACGTATTTCTCAAAGTAGCCCAGATATGGCTTGGGGTTAAAGTGGTCCTCACGTCTGGACATCTGAATGTCCACCTTCTCTATCGGAATCACGATTTTATGAGGCAAGCTTGCAAGCAAAGTCATGAGGTCTTTCGGCAGCTTTGATCCACATCTATCACCTCGAATGCCTTGTTAACCTCTGAACATCTGTGAGAATCGGTCTCAAGAAAAGAAAGTACCCCAGATTGATCGGATTCTCGTACATACCGTACAGCACCTCTGCCGCGAAGCACTTTTCAGTGCGCCTCGCCATCTCCAAATGAATCTTCAATTCGGCCCACTGGTCCACGATCCTTGAAACAGCTATTTCGATGAGGGATAGCCACCGCGCCCTGCACTCTAGCTAAATTTTGAGTGGTTCATCGCCGCAATTCATCAGACCGTGGAACTTCTTGTATGCGATTCAACGGGCAGGGGATCTTGCCAACCAGTAGTACGTTTCGCTGATTAGGTATTCTAAAATTCTTCGCAATGCTTCCAACGATTTTCAAGCAGCGCACTGCGTGAGGCATCCGCCAGAAATCCGCTATGTGTGAAAATAGCCCGTCAAAAAATGTGCTAGCCGCTAGACAAATTTTTTTTCCCGTCAGAATCAAATAAAATCCGCCAGATTTAGCGGAAAATCCGCTAAATTGGCATCACTGGTAGCGGGTACCGCGCCTTTCCGAAAAATGACGAATAGTAGCATAGTAGACGCTTCCCCGCTACACAAAAATTATGATGATTTATGGCGTAGTAGGTACCATGCAAGTGTGCTTGTAGTTGTTGCCCCAAGTGTGTTTAAAAAAGGCTCTAGAAAGGCCGCTCAGTCATAAAATGTTTTCAATGGACAGGAAAGGCTGTTTGAACGAGTGAGCCAAGTATTGTTGCGCTGCACGCAGATGCGAGCTAAGAATTCCGTGTGAATGACAGTAAAAAATTGCTGTCTTCTAGACAATATGCACTGAAATATATTTACGGAACTCGCGTTACCATGTGATGCTACCGTGCATGCTTCCCAAAGACAACACGATTGCTCAAAATACTCCGTAGCCGGTGATCAGCCTTGACAAGGGTGAGACGTGATTGATGTTCTGGTCATTTGCTCGTTGGCTTTTAGAGGAGAATGTTGCAGCCGCGTATTTCAAGAGCTATGGGCGTAACATCTATCGCAACATGTCAAACAGGAAGTAAAGCTCGTTTAACAACGGACGTTTATTTGTTCAGTCCATCTGCCCCCGTCTGTATGGTGGTGACTAATCTTCGTGGAACTTTCATTGACATTTCCAGCGAGAAAATCATGTGCATCGAGGTGGAGAAACCAGCGTCAAACTTTCTTTTTCCGAGCTTTCCAACTGTGGGCATAAGGAAATTCTATCGTGGAAGTGTTATTTGATCACCCGGATAAGAAAAACTCTTAGAATAAGTAATTTTAAAACATGTGATGAGAAATTCGAAAACAGGGGGGTGGGTGCTGGAGCCGAAGTTTCGACAAGTGGATTTGTCTTTTTCAAGGCTGCAACTGATTTCCTTGGCGCTTGTATGTGTATGCTTTGCACCCTCTGCTACAATCCAAAGAAAGGAGTTGGAGAGCGCAATAGCGAAAGTGGCGGAGGGGTAAGGGGAAAATGATAGGCCGTAGCGAATTGGGTGAGTCAGGGGGCAGAAGGTATTCCGTGAAAAAAAAATGCGGGGTTGGGGGGGGGGGGGGGTGTACACGTATCGCTACATAATGGCTCTCGGATTAAAGCATCACTTAACAATGGTAAGTTGAAAATTCATAGAAAAAGAATTAACACTTATCGGTTTCCGTTGGGTACGTACCATTTTGCATGAGCCCCTGCTGGCTGGAGCGCATTAATCTTGTGAATAAGGTATGACTCTGTATTAAACTCGAAGAAAGCCACAAAAGCGTCGAAAAAAGGAAGCAAACTGAGAGGCAGAAGCAGAGACAGTGAACACACAGGTGGCTACTAACAAGTGACGTTTATTTCGAAAAAGCGCCTTCTCCTAAGTCTGAACAGCGCATGTACGAAATAACCCTACTAAATTACTGCGCCAATCTTATCCATCTTATCCTGCTCTTATCTTATCTTATCCTGCTCAAAAACACAGACACTGAGCTTACACAATTTTCCGGACCAAGTTTCCAAATAAAGTACGCCTCAATTATTTCTCTTTCGCGCTGCGTGTACAACCGCATAGCTTACAATTTAGCGGAAGGTTACCACCAGCACCAGTGCCAGAGGGCAGAAGCATGTACCAAGTTGCCCAACAAGCAAAACTCATGACTGTATATTTTCTGTCTCTTGGGGACCAGGAGTTTGAGTAAAAGATGTAAAGTTTGTAATCGTCGCGTTTGTGACCTGCTACATTAAAATGCTGTGCATTGCTTTCGGTAATTTTTTTCGCCGTATCCGCACGATGACCGTTTAATCTAACATTAACAGGCTGTCCTGTATCGACAATGTACCGCCCGCCAGTGACAATAGTTTTACGTGGTAAGATGAAGAATCTGGTTTGAACCACACCGTAGTTCGGGACTACAGACTTCTTTAGGCAACGAATACAGTTAAAAACATGCAATTATAAATGTTAGCTCATATCTTCTTTTTCATTTCATTCTTATCGAAATGGAGCTGCCGTTGCAGTGAACTGAACGCCCGCACTGTACTTAGGAGCGTCACAGCTTAGCGGCTTGGCCACCATGGCTGGTCATCGGCTCGGTTTTCAGCACAACCACTACACTAAACTTTTTTTCGCTTGTCTTTCAGGCAAGGCCTAGTCGTCGTTGTCACCTCGCCGTCGTTGCTGACATATCGGCATGACATTGGGAAGACACAGCACCGATATCGTGTTTCTCTCGTGTCGCGGCCTTCGCCGCTTCGTCCATGCTGTCGTTCGCCATCACGCCATTGAACTTCTATTCGTGCCCGGTGTTTCAGGATTATGTTTTACTAATTTAAGAGTAGCTTTGAATTGTAGTCACTTTCTGATTTTGTTGCCCTGAGCGAAATGCACGAAGGGCTATCAAAAACCAACAACAAGTGGTGCGAAACTTTCAACTGTTTATGTTCGCCAAAGCACGTCAAAGATATGCACGAAACATTGATGATAGCAAATGACTAGGTCACAACGTGATATTCAAAGAAGCAAGTCAATTTCAAGCCCGCGTGTACCGGGTGTGTAATCTTCACTAATCTAGCGGTCTCACTCTGGCGGCGCGAACACACCGTTTTTGCCACTTTTCCAACTAACGCGGCGGCTATTCTCCTTGGTTTATATAGTTCACTTATATATCATTGAAAAGCTTGATCTCTGTAAATTTGAAATATATCTATTAAAAGCGAGACAACCGTTAGCACTTGGGGATGGCTAGGCAAGAATAAGCCCCAGTTACACGGTTTGGGCTGACTGTGCCTCAGCTGTGACCATTTTTAGATGTGAAGCATCTTATGGCGAAGCTTAATCCGGTGGTGGTGGTGGTGTGCCGCGTGCCCACCCTTACTGCGCATGCGCAAACCCTTTAAAAAAAGGTAAAAATAAGAAACCTCCTCTCCCCCCTCTCTCTCCTCTAGGCATGCCACCCCGCGGCAACCACACCCTCACTGCGCATGCGCCTCCCCTCCCTCTCTCCCCTCTTACACTCCCCCCTCTCTTTCCTCTAGGCATCCCTGCCCGCGGCGTCTACACTCCCACTACGCATGCGCGTCCCCCCTCTCTCTCTCCTTTCCTACGCTCCCCCCCTCTTTCATCTACGCATCCCTGCCCACGGCGTTCACACTCCCCACTGCGCATGCGTGTCACCCCCTCTCTCTTCTCTCCTACGCTCCCCCCTCTCTCGCCTCGCGACGCCGACGCAGGCAGCGTCTGCTAGCGAGTTTCTTGGTTGAAAAAACCGACTGCTCGCTGCTGCACAACCGTTCACTGGCCACCCCGTATATATAACAATGGATCTTGACCTCCAAGGTGGTGCCGGTGGGAGATTTCTCCTGTGCGTTGTTGAACAATAAAAATTCTCAGCGTGCGCGTTAACTAAAAGCGGAGTGCGGATCTCTGTGTCCAGTCGGAGTCTTCTGTCTCTCATCGCCCATTAGCAGCGATTGGGCATGTTCAAGTAGGAAACACTGCTCCATCACTGCCTGCTTTGCGCCTCCCCAGTTTTCTCTCCTGCGCAACGCTGCGATGAGCGCCAGCGTCAACGCCGCCGCCAGTGTAAGCGTTAGCGCCCGCTGCTTCACATCTACACATGGTTCCCTTTAGCGGGAGATGGTGTAATTTTTTGAAAAATCTGCTACAGTTACAGCACTGTTTCTTGCACAGCGTTTTCAAGACATATCTATCTATTTCCTCAACGTAGCAAATTAATGTCGGACATCTACTATACTGCTGCTTAGCATTTGAAAACAGCCGAATTCAGAAATTTTCGCTGCAGACTGTCTTGTAACTATTCAGTACAAAAAATTGATTTTGGGTCGTATATAAAGGACAAGATTTTCTGTCCGAACGCTCAATTTCATTAGTGTACGCGCGCTACGTTTTTAATTATGTTGATCTAAATTGGGCGATATTCACAACAGATGGACTTACCTTGGGCCATTTTGTCGAAAGCTACTGAAGTTATGAGGCTGAATTTGCACGTAGGGAAACTAGAGCCCCCCGATTTATTTCTTCAACGTAGCGTTTTTCAATAGAGCTAGCAGAAATGCGAAACAAAGCTCGTAAATTGTCTTAATTTATCGTGCCGCAAACGTCAACAAACTGTTCTAATCTTCAAATAGCACGGAAGTCTGAGCATGCGTACCCTCAAATATAGCAGTTACGGTCTCTTAATATAATTATACACACGAATCACACACAAATGCCGCAGGAATACTGCGCAATCTACATTATTCTTATCACTACAGCGACGGAAATGATGAATGGATTCTATGAGCGACCTCTTTATAACGGGGCGGTGACAAGTGTGCAACCAGGCTCGACAAATAAAGAAAAGAAATCTTTTTCGTCTTTCTTTCTCTCTCTCTTTTCAAAAGTTGGCCTCATGCCTTAATTGTCTATTTCGATGAAATCTATCTTACTATAGGAAAAAAAACGCAAATTCATTGCCGAGTTCTCTGCCCTTTACGGCAGGATGTCCTTATTTTTCCCATTATTAATTTTGTCCCTTCTCTCTAGTGCTCTTCCACCAATACTCTAACCATCCCTTACTTATTTCTATTGCGCGCGTGTTGAGCTTTTCATTGTCGTCCCTAAAACCCAAGGCTTCATGTAGGCTCGTGCCTAAGTGTACACCTGGGCGTATATCTCCACATTCAATCAGAACATACTCCGTCGTTTCCTTATCTTGTCCATAGCTTATGCATTGTTCTTCTTCTTTATTAAATCTCGCTTTATAACTACGAGTTCTAAGGCAACCCGATCTCGCTTCAAACACCCTTGAATTATCATAAAATGGCTCCCTAATTATTTCATTTTTGCCCTTTTGTAGTTACTCAGAGCCGGTTTTTTTCTCCATCGCTGCCATCCAGTAAATCCTGTCTGCCTCCCTGACTTTTCGTTTAACGCTATTTGTTGCCATACCGCGTACACTGCCAGCCGTAAATTTAGTGAGCCTCCTACTTCTTTTTCTCCACTGTGTATCAACGATCTTCCTATACAAATAACGGAACACCTTCTCTGCCCATCTACCCTCTTTCATATTCCTTTGCCTCTCTTCGAACCTTATTTTGCTCTGAGCTTCCCTCGCCTCAAAATTTGTCCACCCCATATCGCCCTTTACAACCTCATTCGTCGTCTTCCCGTGAGCGCCCAACGCAAGGCGTCCCACAGTCCTTTGATTTACATCCATTCCTGATTGCACCTCTGACTTCATGCACACAACTGAGTTCCCAAAAGTAAGCCCCGGAACCACTACACCTTCCCACAAACCTCGAAGCACATCGTACCTATTGTATCCCAACAACGCTCTGTGCTTCATTATTGCGGCATTCCTATTTGCCTTTGCTGCCTAGGCTTTTTCCTGTACCTCCACGTATACAGGGTGTTTCAAGAAATGTGTCCACTATTTTTAAAAAACCAGGAAAAGGCGGTATTTGTTCACTGTCTTCACAATTGCTTTTTCTGTAGCAGCAGGCATCTTAAGATGGTTGAAGACATGATTTGGAACAGTAATTAAGAAAGTTAAATTAATTAACTTTGTAATTAGCGGAGTTAAGTGGTTAAGTCCAACAGAAGAATTGAAGTCCTTCATGCGAAGAACCCATTTCAGCTTTGGGATTTCGAAAAAGCGGCCTCTAAGAATAATTGCGAAGTAATGAAGTTCTCCGAAATTCAGCGGTGAAACCGAAACCGAAACGCGGAAGAGCGCAACAGCCACATTCGTCTGAGACGTCCACAATGAGTGAACGTCATTATATCAACCATCAACCGACTTCTTGGTGTGCGTGTGTGGGCTGCGCTTGCAGTAGTAGCACGCATGACACACGTACGTTAACGAACGGGGAAGAACTGCAGCTCTGTAACCGTTGTCTTGAACAGTGACGTCATTCTAGTCGTGTGCTTGTTGCGCTCATCGTTGCTTGGGTTTCGGTTTCACCGTTGAATTTGCCTGAATTTCATTACGCCACAATAATAATAGAGGCCGCTTTTTTCGAAATCTCAGAGCTGAAATGGGTTCTTCGCATGAATGACTTCCATACTCCCATTGGACTTAACCACCTCACTCCGTTAATTAAAAAAGTTAATTAATTTAACTTTCTTAATTACTGTCCCAAATCATGTCTTCAACCATCTTAGGATGCCTGCCGCTACAGAAAAAGCAGTTGTGAAGGCAGGGAGCAAATACCGCATTTTGCTGATGTTTTTAAAATAGTGGACACATTTCTTGAAACACCCTGTATATCACCCTAATTTACCCATACTTCGAGGTACTTGTATTCGCTTACCCTCTGTACTTCCTGGCGCTGTATGCGAAGCCAGCGCTGGCCAGGTGGCGCGCCTAAAATTTACACGATGCGCCTCCCTGGCGAGCTGGCTCAAAAACAGCTAGTAATACACAGCCGCCGCGAGGTGTACTTCGGGCACGTTTCAACGTGCCGTCGTATACCTCACGCGCGCTGAAACGCATGGTGAACGTCATGCGACACTACTACCAGTTTTCTTCGATGTGCGTCGTGTTGTAGGTACTTTGGAACACGCAAGACCAGCAAAGATTGGGACACTTCGCTGAAAACTGCGACGTCGCGGGCGAGCAGTGATGCCAGGGATTATTCTCCGCTACAGTTTCAGCAATGTGGTGTGCGCGGTCGGATACCTTCGCGAGACTGTGTTGTCGAAAGGACGGAAGCTGTCCGATGTGAAGCACGTCTGTGTCGTGGAAGAAACAGTTTCTCGCGGAGACAGCGATTTTGGTCTTTCGGCACAGTGCCAAGCATTGCACGACGTAAACTTACAGGTAAGTGTGTTCAAATAGCGATAGCGAAGCTCGACGTCGTCTGCAGTGTGCTCGTTATGCGCCCGCTTTGAAGTAAAGTTAGTGCCTCAGGCAGCACTAAGATAACATTCGGACCAGTGACAGCTGTTTTGAGCGAGCACATCACACTTACATAGTCTGTAGTCACAGCTCTTGCACTATACAGTGAAACCTCGGTGATACGAATCTCACGGGACCACCAAAAATATTCGTATCATCCGAAATTCGTATCACCAGAAAGCATGGAAAATTAGCATGCGACAAAAGAAAGCTGGCGTACATTTTCATTTATTGTTTTTCAGGGCCACAGCAAAGTCGGGAAAAACACTGAATGATTGTCAGTTAAGCTTTTAGATGTCGTCAATCATACCAGCACTCGTAAATATACGGCCCGTACACGCGTGTTTAATTAATGAACCAGGTGTGTTGTGACTCGCGACTGCAGTAGCCCCTTTCAAATTTTAGTATGCTTTATCACATGACACCGGAGTACTGCGGCGAAAGTAACAGAAGAAGCGCTTTGACGCGATAGATCAAGGCCACAAAATTTCAGAACCACGGTCCTATGTTATGATTTTGTTATCGCGGAGGTGTTGGGGATGTTTTTGGGGAGATTTACGGCCGTGCCCGCACAAGTGCGACCTCAAAAGTCGCGCATGTTGACGTGCGTTATAAAAAAAAAAAGCATGCTGTCAATGCCCTCTGTAATATAAATGCGAAGGCACACGGATGCACATTAGAGCCTCAAAGATTCGAGCACACAATCTCGGAGACCGTAACGCGTCTCTCAAGGTTTGTTGTGACCGTAAGAAAGGTATTTTTCTTACACCGTGATTATGACGATTTGGCGGTGCGGCGCGCATGCCCGCGCTTGCGTTCCCGCGCTCGCACGTGCTTGGCGCGTCTTCAGCGACAGCACGGACAGCACCTCTTCGTGCCTGTGCGGTAGCGTACGTTCGTATCAAACGTGGCAGGGTGAAAATCGGTTCGCAACAACCGTACTCCATTACCTTGGAGGCCAATAGGCCTTGCCGGGGACCAAATAAAAATTCGTATCACCCCGAAATTCATATGAGCTGTGTTCGTATCACCGAGATTTCACTGTATTACAGAAGCTGTTTCGGTGCACGCTTTCCTTTATGGTGTGTTAAACGGCTAGAATTAACCCAGAAAATGCTCGTATCGCAGTCTTTTTGAAAAAGAAAAAAAAATGAGGGAGGCCGGGCTGACATGGGTGGACCGAGTCCAAGGGAGGCAACAAGCACAACGGAGCCCACCACCAACTAAACAGGTAACGCGGCCCTCATTGCCAGAGCATGAACGCGAGATTGTCAGAACCCTACGCCAAGAACTAGCAGGCCTTCGGGCCACCATACAACAACTCACCGCGCAACTAAATGACGCGAGGCAACAGATACAAACTCTCAGAGCCCCTAAACCTCAGCCCTCACGCTCGGTAGACGTTAGCAAACCTAAGCGCAGAGCCCCCCCCCCCCCCCCTCGCCGAAACAGGCAGTGGTGACAGCGACACATCACAACACACGTTAAACGAAATCCTCGAGGTCACCGGGTACCATGCACGTCGTCATCATCATCAGCCTGTCTACGCCCACTGCAGGGCAAAGGCCTCTCCCATGTTTCCCCAATCAACCCGGTCCTGCGCTTTCTGCTGCCACGTTATACCTGCAAACTTCTTAATCTCATCTACCCACCTAATTTTCTGTCTCCCCCTCACGCGTTTGCCATCTCTTGGAATTTAGTCAGTTACCCTTAATGACCAGCGGCTATCCTGCCGACGTGCTACGTGCCCGGCCCATATCCATTTCTTCTTCTTGATTTCAACTATGATATCCTTAACCCCCGTTTGTTCCCTGACCCACTCTGCTCTCTTCCTGTCTTTTAAGGGTACACCTATCATTTTCCTTTCCATCGCTCGCTGCGTCGTCCTCAGTTTAAGTTGAACCCCCCTTTGTAAGTCTCCAGGTTTCTGCTCCGTAGGTAAGTACCGGTAAGATGCAGCTGTTATATACCTTCCTCTTGAGGGATAGTGGTAGACTACCATTCATGATTTGATAATGCTTGCCGAATGAGCCCCATCCCGTCCTTATTCTTCTAGTTATTTCACTCTCATGGTTCGGCTCCGCGGTTACTACCTGTCCTAAGTAGACGTACTCTTTTACAACTTCCAGTGTCTCGCCACCTATCGCAAAGCGCTGTTGTCTGCCAAGATTGTTCCACATTACTTTAGTTTTATGCATATTAATTTTCAGACCTACTCTTCTACTTTTTGTATCCAGTTCAGTAATCATAAGCTGTAATTCGTCTCCCGCGTTACTCATCAATGCAATGTCATCAGCGAATCACAGGTTACTGAGATACTCTCCATTAACTCTTATCCCTAACTCTTCCCAATGTAGGGCCCTGAAAACCTCCTGTAAACACGCGGTGAATAGCATTGGAGAGATCGTGTCTCCCTGCCGTACGCCCTTCTTTATTACAGCAGCTTTTGGAGGCTCTCGTTCCAGTTCTCGACGGTCTTCACTAAAAACACCATGAACACTCGTCGAAAGCCCCGTCCCTATGTGCTGCAATGGAACGTCAGGTCTCTACGACCACGTCATGCTGATCTCGTTCTTAGGCTCCTTGCAATGAACAATCCGCCGGATGTTATAGCCCTCCAAGAAACCAATGTAAGAAAAGACGAACTGAGACATCCAGGCTATGTAGGCGTTCACAGCAATGCTCGATGCACGGCGCCGGCATGTGAGTCTTTCCAGTGTACGGACACCACGCATCCGCGAAATGCTTCAAAAGCGTCGTTGTACATACGAGCTGATCTACATTTCGCAGTTATTGACGCAAGTGACATCTGCGATGCCGATTTTGATTGTGTAGCAGTTGCTGTAAGTCTTGGGGACACAACTACGACTGTGGCAAGCATTTATTTTCGGCCGACGCGATCTTCGGATATCAGATTACTGGAGTGCCTGCTATCTCGGTGTGGCTCGTCATTTCTGCTGTGTGGAGACTTCAATGCTCACCATCCTCGTTGGTGTTCTCGCCCACAAGACAATCGTGGTGTGGAAATCAATGAGCTTATTGTTAAACATGATCTGCAGACACTTAATGACGGCTCACCTACATTTGTCGGCAGAGGAAAGGAACAATCCACCATTGACCTTGCCATATCAATGAGGGATGTAGGCCTTGCTTGGTCAAGTGAAGCTCACCCATGGGGCTCCGATGATCTGCCGATTTGGTTGGTTCGAGAGCATTCTGCTAGCCACCAGAGTGCTGCCTACACAATGACGAATTGGGACAAGTTCCGTCAGCTGATTGCAGGGGCGTCATTACAAGACTTCTTCAAACTAGTGAGTGAGTGTCTACAACAAGCTATAGTACGACGACTGCGGAGCATAGATAAACCAAACCCTGACCTTAGGCTCTTGAGACTACGTGCTTGTCGACGCCGGGCTTACAGGAGGGCGCAGCGTTCTAAAAGAAGCTCTGATTTCCTTTCTAAAACGTTCTGCGCACTAAGAAACTATATTTCTTCAAAAAAAGCTCTGATTGGACGCTGTATAACCGCTTAGATGCAGCCATTCGGCGACACACAAAACAACTTCGTCGAAGGAGCTTGGCTGCATTGTGTAGCTCGTTGCATATAGCGAACGGCTTTGGAAGTGTATGGCGCATATTGAAGGCTCTCCGAACACCTGAGGTCTACAAGAATCCAACTGCAGCATTGTGCATCACGACTGGACGGTCTCCGAAAATTCTTGCAGAAGATTTCGACGATCTTTTCGCCTCTCGTACGTCAAGAGACAACGCAAGTCATCGTTCGATAACAATTTTCTGTGGTCCTCCCTGTGAGATGGATGAAACAACATTCACTTCCGCTGAGCTGCGCCATGCGCTCAGCCTCTGTTATCGTCGCACTGCCCCAGGCGAAGATGGCGTTACGTACCAAGCCTTGCGAAACATTGATGAGGTCTTCGATCAGTGTATCCTGGATGAATACAACAAAGTGTGGCGAACAAGTCTGATTCCTACTGAATGGAAATCATCTGTGGTGAAGCCAATTTTAAAGCCTGGGCGCCCTGCACAACACCTGAAGTCATACCGGCCAATATCGCTAACTTCTAATGTTATGAAGCTGATGGAACGAATGGTACTGTTTCGTCTGGACGGTAGATTACAGGAGCTCAATTTCTTCCGTAATGTCATGAGCGGATTTCGTCGCCACCGTTCAGCCCTCGACAGAATAGCAGATCTCGTTTCATCGCTTGAATCTGCTCGAGCAAACAGGTACTCTGCGTACGTTCTATTCCTTGACATACAGCAAGCGTTTGACTCGGTACCACATATGGCAATTATTTGTGCACTTATGACTGCGGGAATTTCAGGCCGTATGCTACACTTTGTGCACAATTTTCTATCGGAGCGCAGAATGAAAGTGCGCATTGAAGAAGCAACGAGTGAACCTCGCACTGTTCATTGTGGCGTCCCGCAAGGCAGCGTCTTGTCGCCGCTTCTCTTTAACAGCGTGCTCGCTGGACTTCAAGCCGATTGCCACAAGAATGCGATTTTCCTCTAGGCATAGTGATTTATGCCGATGACATCGCACTATGGGTCAGCGGTCCGTCACACCATGGTCCACGTCTGCGTGGTATATTGCAGCGAGCTTTGAATGCAACTTCAGAATACTTGGTTGAAGTTGGCCTGCAGATTTCACCTGCCAAGTCAGCCGCGATCGCGTACCATCCTAGGCAACGCGCTCGTCGAAGCATGAGCAGGCTATACCTCGGACACGCACCGATACAGTGGGTACAGCAACATCGCTACCTGGGTGTAATAATCGATGATCGCCTTTCTTGGCGTCCTGCTGTTACAACTGTGAGGCGCAAATCGCTGTCCCTGTTCAAATATGTGGCCGCCTTGACTGCTAGGGGTGATGGCATTGAACAGAATACAGCGCTACAGGTGTACCAATCATCTGTACTCTCTTGCGGAATGTATGCCTTGCCAGTCTTGAATGTGCCGCCTGCTTTAATGTCTCAGCTGGAACGGGATCATCGTGTAGCCCTCCGAGTAATGCTTGGCTTACCTCGTGACGCTCAATCCATCCTACTACTTACTGAAGCCCACCAGTTGCCTCTAAGGCTGCAAGCTGACCAGAGGGCGCTACATCATATTGAGCGTATGCACCGAGCCCCAGATGCCAAAGCACTCGTTAATAGGCTGATCCGGCGCCCGTTTTCTCGCATGGGTAAAATTTCGGCTTTGTTCAATGGCATTACTGGCAATTCTGAAGAAACCACTGCGTTGACAACATCGAAAGAGCACATCAAATGCACCTTCCGTATTCATCTATCAATTCCAGGAATACGCAAAAAGTGTGACCAACCTGTTTCGGCACTACACCAATTAGCCCATTCACACTTATTTGAAGAATTTGAGGACTACGCTAAAGTATTTACGGACGCATTTGTGGGCGCTTCTGCAGCCTTCTTTTGCCCTTCAACAGACATCAGGCGGTTGTTTAAAATACCATACCCATCATCGTCAGTGACTGCAGAACTAGCAGCGATTGATGTCGCCCTTAAATACGTGCAGGAGGGATTACCACCATCGAAGGTCGTCGTCCTTACAGACTCTCGTGGTGCCCTTAGCAGACTCACCCGAAAGGAGGCCGACAGCCCAATTCTCTGCAGCATCACGGATTCCGTCAACAAAATTCTCTCACGTGGGGTGTCCCTAGCTGCCCAGTGGGTACCTTCGCACGTGGGAATTGGTGGAAATGAAGAGGCGGATCGTCTTGCTTCATCTTGTAATCATGATAATTGTGACTGCCCGGAAATTTCATCTATGATGGTCAACGCTCGCCTGCTTATACGCCGACACCTCCTAAAGCAGCACCCAGACCAGCGTGTCGCGAATGGATCGTTCCCTCCCGTGTTCGTGGTCGTGGCTTGTCTCGTCCTTCCAGAGCACTATTATATAAACTAAGAGTCGGATCTGTGTTGGTGCGCGAACGCTTATACCGTCAAGGGCGTGCGGACAGTCCGTTGTGCGCAGCTTGTGGCTCCTGTGAGACACTTGATCATCTTATAGTGCACTGCCCCGCATTCGCTACGCAGCGCTGTACTGATTAAGGAATATAAATTCCTGGGACTGAAGTGCGCGACCCTAGACGATTACCTCTTTCCGAGAGGTTGTGTTTCTCGACGCGACCAGGCCCATCGAGCTCTATTGACTTTTATGGACCAAACGGACCTTGCCACCCGTTTATAGACGTTTTTTTTTCGTGTTTATTTATGCTTGTCTATGTCTTCGTCAATTTTTCTTATACTTCCCTCCCTTCTTTCCTCTTTCTCTCCTCCTATCTCCCTCTCCTTTATCTCTTCCCTCCTCCCGAAAGAGTAAGCAGGCGTTGTGCCCCTCCAGGTGGCAGTTGCCAGCTTGCTCTATCCCTCTTTCCTCTGTGCCCTTGTGTATCTGTGTATGCAAATGAAATAAATAAATAATAACCTGTATAGTACCGATGTAATGGTTAGCTTCTATACAAGGGTGTGTCATCATATTCTCCCTTGCCTTTATAGATTAGGTTCATTCTACTTTTTCGCCAACTCTCAGGTATTTGCCCGTCTTGTAAGCATTTCTCTACGGCTTTCAACAGTGCTTCCTTAGTGTTATGTCCTAGTTCGTTAATGACGCTGGCGGGAGCCCAACTAGACCCGGCGCAGTTGCTTTGGAATTTTTTCTTCGGCCTTTTTCCAGTTGAAATACTCAAGTACCAGCTCTTCCTCGGTTTCACTCTCCGTTATACTTTTACTCACAGGGGAAATCCCCTGGATGATCTTTTAAACGACTCGGCTGTTACCTTTCGGATGTAGCCTAGCGCTTGGTACCCTTCCAATTGAGTTCCTCCTTCATCTACAATATGTTGTTGCATTGTGACAGGCTTCCTACCGGGCGCCTTTATGTGGCTCTAAAATATCCTAGGGCGCGGCCTGCTCTTTTTCCCGAATCTGTCACCCACCGTTCACTTGTACCTTTAATTTTTGCCTCGACCAATTTCTGTACATTTGACTTCCTCTAGCGCCACCTAGACGGTGGCACTAGGTAGTCCTCTAGCGCCACCTAATGGGAAAAGACCAAAGCTCTGAATTTGAAAGATCCGCGTCTCTCCGATGGTGGCGTGCGAAAACATTTTACCTCAGGGGACAATGCCTTTGCTAACTTCGAAATCAAACCACGCGCCGCCATCTGTAAGTCTTTTATTTTTGCCTCCCTTCAGCGGGTTTTGGTCTCACACGGCTGCGCGGGAGTGCGTGAAAGCAGGTGTGCAATCCTCCGCGAGGATAGAATGAGACCGGTCATTTTCTTCATGGGAAAAGAAAGGCCGAATCCTCGGAACGTCCCTCTTGCTTTTTGCGCATGTTTGTCTGCCCGCATGGGCTACCACGAAAAAAGAGAGGGGTGTGCAATGACAAACAAATTAAAGCAGACAAACGGACAGTGCACGAGATACGAGCGAACTGAGCAAACGTGCGTGGGTGAGGTATTTGTGACAAAGGATAAAAACCAGCGGAAAACACAGGACACAACGAAAAGGAGCCGACGGAACAGGCTGTGTCCTGTGTTTTCCGCTGGTTTTTACCCTTAGTGACAATGTACCAACTAGCCCAGTTCAACGCCTTGGTATCGCAGAGGTATTTGTTAATATCGCCCTTTTTTCTTCTTTTTTAACAATAAAATGTAGTATTTCAAGTGCTGCGCATCTGTTGGCATGAACCAAACGCCATAAACAGCACAAGCACGAGACGAGGCACACATAAAAGAATGACAACAAAATTGTTTTGTACTTGTTGCGTGTTCATTTCAGTCATTGTTAAAAAACTAAACAATACACAGTTAACATAACTAAATTAAATATTCAAAACAATTCACCTGCATACCTCTGCGGCAATCAAATGAAAACAGCTCGAATGTCCTTTGTACAGGCTACACTTCCTTTCTGCGTCTTCAGCATTTACCCTGACCAAAACTACACTACGGCAGGAGTGCGTGTCGCGAAAGTAACCCACCACTTTCAAAAGCGCTTGCTGTGCTCGGAACTTGTGTTAGATTAGGCTACAAGGGGAAATCTGGTAGGATGCGCTCGCTTCGAGCAGCCAAGTATTCGCAACTTTCAGCTAGCGTGGTGCCGCCACGCGGCAACTGGTGACAGCCGTGATACGGTGATAGAACGAAAACTTGCCTAGCGACAACGAGCGGATTGTGCTTCGTCGTCGTTGTTATATGGTTGTGTTAGTTATGTCCTGCAAGTTCTTGTGCGTGCGGCCAGTGAATCAGTATGAATTTCGTTGGTGCAACATCGTTGAACCTTTGCGCTTCAGGAAAGGGTAAACAGTACAAGAGAAATCGCGGGCTCTGCGTGCCATAATGTTCAAATCGTACACCGTAAAAAGCGTCGTAGTCGTGGTTTGTTTTCCTTTCGACCGGCGACTGAAAAGGCAATGGGATATCCATGTGCGCATCCGGAAGCTTGCATAGCGCATTTCAAGTCGGCTGGTCTCCTGGGCGCAACTGAATTGCTAGGATTTTACGCGTCAATATCGCGATATTGTCACGTAAAGAGTTTGATCTTGGGCACGCCGCAGGCGGCGTGCCCAAGATCAAACTTTTTATTGGGCCGGACTGGTGGCCGGGAAACGAAGTTAAACTGCATGCGAGCTATGCGCGCTGTACGTACACTGATAGCGGCGAACAGAGCGTCGGCTGTCGAAAAATTGATGCGCACTATTGCGCGTCGGCATTTATACACGCGGCGTCGAACATTCGAGCGTCATCGCTGGTGGCCGAGTTTGTTCCAGAATAAACTCAGCTGTTCGCGTTTGCGCCTCAAGCCGAACAGATGATCGGAAAACTATATAGAATGCTCTCAGACATTCCGGTGCGGAGCTCACAAGGCCAGTATCTACACGTGCAATATGCCGCGAACATAAAACGTAGAAAGGAGCGTGTGTGGCATTGGCGTGTGTGGCAATATGATGGGACATGCTGTAGTGAGAAGCTCCGGATTATTTAGTTCGCCTTTAGGAATCTTTAATTTACTCATAAATCTAAGCACACCAGTGTTATTTTGCATTAAGCCTTCACTGAAATTCAACCACCGTGGCCGGTAATAGAACCCGCGTCAACATGCAGCGCGACACTTTACGGGTTGTGGAGCCAAAATGGGCAATCCTGAGGGGCGCAACAGGCGAGTGCTCTTGCTTTTTGCGTGATTCACTAGACGGCAGTCGATAAAACTATTCATTCGCGAGCCTGTCGCAACTGACGCCTGCGAAGTGCAGCTGGGCTGACGCTGCTGCCGCCCCCGACGCAGCGCGAGCTCGTCGAGCGCTGCAATATTGGCAACGCGATTGAGATTGCACTTTTTTATTGCGATAGCAATTATATGGACACTTTCGGCTGGTTTTCGCCGTCGGCGTCACCGTTGGCCGCCGCCGGTGTCCGCCGCCGTCATTTGCCGTATATGTATATGTATATATAACCGGCGCCGCCCGTCGTTCGTGAGCGTGAAAAGACGCGAGGGGGGGGAGGGGTCCCCTCGAGCGACCTTCGATTTTACGAGCGCGGGCGCGCGCGTTATCTCCCCTTCTCGGCGGCCGACAGCGGGGGGCCGGTATAACCTTCTACGTGCTGCGCTCTCAACGCGAAGAGAATTCTCTTAAACAAGCGTTTTCTAGAGTTGCGTGAGATCGGATCCAAAAAGAGTTAGCTGCCAGCCTCACTTCGTATAACACTACAATTTTTTGCTATCGCATTCATTGCTTCACCCTTGCGGTGAAACTGTGACTTTTTTCCCATGCGTCGATACGCGCACTCAGTTTCTCGATACCTTCAATATGAGCGGCAAAGGTGAAGGCGAAGCAAGCCGGTTACGTGAGACGGCCTGCGGTGTCGTTGTTTGCCTGCTAAAGGCCGTGCATCGTGGTTCTCGATCTCGCGATTGGCTTGGAAGCCGGAACTGCATTGAATACATTGAATAAATGGCCACACTGGAAGCACCGCATTATTGACATAGGATTCAGTTGGCATAATAAAATAATTGCAGCACGTCGTTTTTACATGAAAGTGTTTTATGCCGGGGTCCACCAAGACTTCACTGGCTTACTGCCGTCACGCATATGACGTTGTTAAAATGTACACAAACAAAATGCAGAAAAACAAACCACAGAAAAAAGTTTCGAGAATTCGGGAGTCCCGGAAATCGAACCCGCGACTTCTGGGGCCGCGGCGATAGACATCGGCGAGTTAACAAACTGCGCCGCCGGCGCACACAGGAAGCGAACGCAAGATGCGCCTTATATATATCACACTCCTTCTCTCTTTACCTGCGCTCTTTGTTTGTCGGGGCGGTGCCGCCGCCAACCAGCCGGAGAAGAGAAGTACTGCATTATGACACCAACGAGCACCGACGGAGAACGCTTAGGTATTCCCAGCACTAGGGTAAGGCGCCTCCATGCTAGCATTCAAACGGACGCTGGTATCAGGGTGCCCTAATAACGCCACCTACGTGGCGTTGTCCCCTACTCAGCACAATGGAGCGTGGCCTCCGCAACCAGCTCGGCCAACGTTTCTGGAGCTAACCTCGGAGGCCACGAGCGATTTGTCTCGGTGACGACGCAGTTACCTGCTTTGTCGTTCGCGTTGCTAGCGTGTGCAGCTTCCATATGCACCAACGGTGTTTCTCCGCTATTTATTGATACAAGTGCGAGGGCCCCCGATTACGAGAACTGCGGCATTAAGCGCCGGCCGACAGGCAAAGGCATCGACGGGCGAATGTTGTGCAAGTGAGTTTGGTGCAGCGAGGGACACGCCAGGGGGGGAGCAGGAGGCCTTCGCGCGTTCCACGACTCAAGCTGAGAACTCTGCCTGTCGCGTTTCCGAAGTTCAGCGTATCGCGACCCAACTGGCTGCCATACACACACCAGAGCGGGACCGACATGATCGTACCTTCGCCTAAGCGACCCACCAGCAGGACGCTGCTCACTAACACGACGCCGCATGCCAAGCACATCCATAGGGCGGCCCGTACATCATACACCCTACGCAGCAGCGGACCCTGAGTTCACAAAATAATTTAGTGAAAACCCGTTCGGTTTTCCTTGCATGGTTTGAGAACGCCTGTAGTTCATGTGTGATTTTTGCGATGCTCCGGTGCGTGCAATGCAATGTTTCCAGAAAATGGATCCCGGTCGCGAGTCGTTGCTTTTAGTGATAGCTAAGAAGGTCACCTGGCATCAACATGGGTGCGTAAATGTCTAAGGACGCTGAAGCCACTAAACACCAATAGACATTGCATATGAATGTGCAATAAACATTCAAACACTTCTCTGAAGACACGTTTCCCTTTCGTGTGTTATACCGATACGTATATCAGAGTGATCAACCACATTTTTTTCATGCCACCGATAGCGACGATACCACCAAATGCCTCGGCATACTTGGCCATGGTGACCGGTGGCACCCGCGGCGCGACGTTACCTTTCTCCCTTGCAGCTTACCGCTATCATACGAACGTGCGATCACTTGCCGCGCGGATGAGAAAAATATGCCGAGTCTTACGCATGCCAGACGCCCGATCGGGCTACCCAGTACGATGAAACATCACCATTATGGCCCCTGCATAAGTGCGTCGCACGTAGAATCCGACGGGAAATCATGCCGTGTGCCTCGCACATTATGCACTCAGGCATGAACTGCTTCCAACATGGGAAGTCTGATACCGTGGAAAATTATCCTAACCGGCAAGCGGCAGCAACCAGTAACAACACATGCGGTGACGACTCCGTGCGTACAGGTGATCACCACAACGACAGCCATATTGGATTTCTTGTGGCACCCCGTATAGCCCCTGAACAGCGACAGCACGCTTCGCACCCCTCTTTATCCAGTGTGGCGCACCAACACAAGTTCGGGAGTTTGACCTCCGAAGCGTTGTCCTTCTATTCCCGACTTAGTGGTGGCGTCTGCTGAAATAATGCCTCCATGATTTCACGTGTTCTTTTAGAGCTACAAGTGCGTCAACTTCTGCGTTTTACTAAAAATCGGCTGACATGCACATCTTGCGCAGTGTGTGGCTAAGTGCTCTGGTGATTGTAGAATCTCTGAAGCGTACATATTTGCTCAAACTTACATTTATGCAACGGCCCGCTTGTCCTAAATAGGTTTTATCGCACGTGAAGGGAATTTTGTACACTACACCCTCGTTACTTTACACATATTTTTTGACATGCTTAACGGTACCCTTTTCATTGACGAAGCTTTCAGGGCTTTGCCCCATTGAGGCTGAAAGGCCCATGTAAGCAAATTAATAATCCCCTCAAAGCTTCGTCAATGAAAAAGTGCACTGTTAAGCATGTCAAAATAGTTGTAATGTGACCATGGTGTAGTGTACAAAATTGCCTTGACGTGCGTAAAATGCTATATAGGACAGATGGGCCGCTGCATAAATATAAGGTTGAGTAAGCATAGGTACGTTACAGAGATGCTACAATCCTCGGGGCATTTAGCCACACATTGCACAAGATGTGGAATGTGACTCAACTTTCAATCAAAAAGAAAACGTGAAATCATGGAAGCATGTTTCATGTTGAAATCCCATAATCACGTGAACACCCCTTCTATTAAAATGCGCAGCATTTCTTCGCGAACTGCAGGCGCTTTGAGCGTTTCCATCTATCTATCTATCTATCCATCTATCTATCTATCTATCTATCTATCTATCTATCTATCTATCTATCTATCTATCTATCTATCTGGCCGCCTACGTCAGGGTGCTCTCGTGATCGCCTCCTCAACATAGGGTAGACCAAATTAGCGTGGGAGAGTACGGTGTTTTTACTTTGAAGAGGTTTATTGGGCGTACAAGGACGTTATGGTTGTTAGCGTCGAGGGAGCGCAAAAGAACCGTGCAGAGGCACAGCAGCGATCCGAAACGCCAGCAGAGCCAGCCGAGAGCTGGTGATGCTGCTGGATGGAGGCGCATCTTCTTCTTCACAATCGTCCCCCACTGAAAAAGGCGACCTAAGAAGTTTCAGGCAGAGGCTCATGGTATGGCTTGAGGCGGGAGACATGGACGATGTCACGTTCGCGCCGGTGCATGTCATCCGATGGAGAAACTGGCTCGATGAGATAATTGACCGGAGAGGTTTTCTCCAAGACGGTGTAAGGCCCCTCGTACCTTGGAACAAGCTTCGAGGAGAGTCCAGGAGTTTGGTATGGGACAGATAGCCATACAAGAGACCCTGGGGCATAGCTAGGATCTGGTATCGAGGTACTGTGGTTTTATTTCTGTTGTTGCTGCGCTTGCGATGCAAACGTGTGGGCGAGCTGGCGGCACTCTTCGGCTTGTCGAGCAGCTTCGGAGACAGGTGGACACTCGGAAGCATGAGGACAGGTAGGGAAGCAATGTGTCGATAGTATGGGAAGGCTCGCGTCCGTAGAGGAGAAAGAAAAGCGAAAATCCAGTAGTTGTTCGTATGGCGGTGTTGTATGCGAATGTTACATAGGCGAGAACACGGTCCCAGTTGCTATGGTCCGATGCCACGTACATCGAGAGCATATCACCCAGCGTGCGGTTAAACCGTTTCGTGAGCCCGTTAGTCTGCGGGTGGTATGCTGTGGTTGTCCGATGAATGACCTGGCCCTCCGAAAGCAGGGCTTCGAAGACCTCGGAGGGAAAAGCGCGACCTCTGTCACTTAGGAGCTCTCGAGGTGAGCCATGTCGAAGGATAAAGCGATGTAAAATGAAAGAGGCGACATCCCGAGCGGTTGCTCGGCAAAGCGGCAGTTTCGGCGTAGCGTGTCAGGTGGTCGACCGAAACTATAATCCACCGATTGCCATCTGATGTCATTGAAAGGGGATCGTAGAGGTCAACGCCGACGTGATCAAATGGCTTGGCAGAGCATGGAAGCGGCTGCAGTGCGCCAGTGGCACGTAAATGTGTTGGTTTACGTCGCTGGCAGTCAGGACAGCACTGCACGAATTGCCGCTTGAAATTTGTACATGCCGCGCCAGTAATAGCGATGGTGAAGGCGTTCGTATGTCTTAAACACCCCGGCGTGGCCACATTGCGGATCGTCGTGAAGAGAGGCGCAAAGTTGCGATCGCAAGCTGCGTGGAATGGCCAGTAGCCACCGGCGGCCATCGGCAGCGTAGTTGCGGCGATGAAGCAGTTGATCGCGGATGGCGAAATGAAAAGCTTCACGTTGGAGGGATCGAGATACAGGAAGGGCGGATGTGCCAGATAGATAATCAAGAAGAGATACAATCCACGGGTCGCGCCGTTGTTCGGTGGCTATCGGGTCGAGATCGAGAGATCTCGACCAAGGGGCTGGGCGCAAGTGGTTCCGCACCCGAAACAAGGGGTGGGTGCAAGTGGTTCCGCACGGCCAGGTCTGGAGGTAAAGGGGAGGGGGGCGGGAGAGGGCGTCAGCGTCAGCGTGCTTGCGCCCGCAGCGGTATACGACGCGAATGTCGTACTCTTGGATGCGGAGTGCCCAACGAGCTAGGCGGCCAGAGGGGTCTTTCAACGTGGCGAGCCAGCAAAGCGCGTGGTGATCAGTTACGAGATCGAACGGGCGGCCGTATAAATACGGCAGGAACTTTCCAAGCGCCCACAACAGAGCCAAACACTCTTTTTCAGTCACGCTGTAATTAGTTTCGGCTTTCGTCAGCGTGCGACTAGCGTAGGCTACGACATATTCTGAATAACCGGGCTTTCGTTGAGCGAGGACAGCGCCAAGCCCGACGCCGCTGGCGTCTGCGAGTACTTCGGTAGGAGCCGTCGGATTGAAGCGGCGAAGAATAGGTGGGGAGGTGAGCAGACGGCACAGCGTAGCGTAGCGAAGGCGACTTCACATGCAGGGGACCAGGAGGAGAGGTTCACGTCGCCGCGAAGAAGCTGAGTTAACGGTGACATGATGAATGCAAAATTGCGAACAAAGCGCCGGAAATACGAGCATAGGCCTAGAAAACTGCGAAGTTCCTTCATGGTCGTAGGCTTGGGAAATTCGGCGACTGCACGATGTTTTGCACGGTCAGGTAATACGCCGTGTTGGGACGCGATGTGGCCTAAGATGACGAGCTTTTCTTGAGGTTAAGCTTAAGGCCAGCGTTTGTCAGACAAGTCAAAACGTGCCTGAGGCGAAGCAGGTGTGTAGAGAAATCGTGCGAAAAAACTATGACATCGTCGAGGTAAGAGAGGCACATAGACCACTTTAGGCCGCTTAGCGTATTATCCATAAGTCGTTCAAACGTGGCAGGCGCGTTACAAAGCCCAAAGGGCATGACGTTAAACTGGTATAGTCCATCAGGTGTAATAAATGCAGTTTTCTGGCGATCGGCTTCAGCCATGAGGACTTCCCAGTAGCCAGACCGCAAGTCCAGCGACGAGAAGAATTCTGCTCCGTGAAGGGTGTCAATGGCGTCATCGATGCGCAGCAAATGATAGACGTCCTTGCGCGTTATCTTATTCAAACGACGGTAGTCTACGCAAAACAGGATAGAGAGGAGATGCCCAGGGACTGTGCGATGGTCGAATAACGTCTCTACGGAGCATGCCTTCGACTTGGTCGTTAATGACGCGGCGTTCTTCAGCGGAAACACGGTATGATCTTTGACCCAGCGGCTGGTGTAGACCGGTGTCAACGTAATGTTGCACTTGCGACGTGCGGCCCAGTTGAGTTTGCGACACATCGAAAGAATTCAGGAACTCGTGCAGAAGATCAAGTAGGTCGCCGCGTTCGGCAGGGGTGAGGGTATCGGTGATGGCGCTGGAAAACTTATCCCTGGACGACTCCTCGAGTGCCGACAGGGCAACTGGTTGGTCGCAATTGTCATCCGGGACGTCAACCAAAGACGAAGAGTCGAGGTCTTCAACGCGGCCGAGACATTCGCCAGCAAGCAATGTGACAGGTGCGGAGAGCGGATTAAAGACGAATATATTGCTGCTGCCGGCGGCGGCGTCAAACGTTGCGAAAGGTAGCGGCAGAGCTCTACGACTCTTGAAGACATCGGACGGCGTGAAAAAGACTGTAAGATCGGTGTGGGCGTCACAGGAAACGGGAGCGAGTGCGAAAGCGCCAGGCGGAATATCGGTGTCCTCACGAACGAGCAACTTAGGCGGCTGATGAACAGAGTCGAGTAATGGGGCGTCGCACAATGGTGAGAACTCAACTTCGGCGTGTCCGCAGTCGATGACGGCATCATGGCGGGATAGGAAGTCCCACCCGAGGATGACGTCATGCGAACAGGCAGAAAGGACAATAAACTCAACGATGTACAGATTGCCTTCAATGAAAACTCTTGCGGTGCGGGCTGCGAGAGGCGTGACTTGCTGCGCGCTTGCGGTGTTGAGCGACAGTCCCGAATGCGGCGTCGTTACCTTTCGTAATGAATGGCAGAGATTAGTGGCCATGACAGAAACGGCTGCGCCGGTGTCGACAAGGGCAAAAGTACGAACACCTTCAACAGTTATTGCGACCACGTTAGCAGGGGAGGAGTGAGGGCTTGCACAGTTCGAAGATGGCGCAGTTCTTGCCTCTTGAACTGCGGCGTTTAGTTTTCCTGGTCGGAGGGTCCGGGCCGGCGACGCATGGAAGAGGGTGATCGCCGACGAGGAGATGGTGAGCGCTGCGGCTGGAAGTCAGGGCGGTGAGTAGGGGCATAGCGCTGTGATGGGCCAGGAACGTATTGGGGGGAAGGGCTGGCTGCCGGATTGCGACGACCGGGCAGAGTCGCCGAATGTTATAGGGCGACGCCGGCAATAGCGGGCGACATGTCCCGCAGTGCAGCAGGCGTAGCAAATCGGTCTGTTATCTGGCGTCCTCCGAGGATTAGCGACGTTCGGTGCTGCCCAAGATCCAGTATAAACACGTGGCTGCGTGGGCTGTGAGTGCGTGCTGTGAGGTGGTTGCGTAAGCCGACGCACAGCGTCCGCGTACGTGAGGGGCGCGGCCACAGTCTGGACGACTTGCGGATAAGCGACAGGAGCGGCCACAGCCTGCGCTGCATGCGAGTAGTGAACAGGGCTGGATGGAGGCGGCTCGTGGTGCGCAAAAGGAACAGCGTGCACCACCTCCTCGGAAATAACAGTGCGGAGCGGGGCGGGCAGACGGGTGGTGGGCTCGTGAGTAAAGGGCATTAAGGAATGTTGGTGGGCAACTTCCTCACGGACGAAGTCTCGGACCTGCTGAAGCAACGTCGAATGGTCAGGCATGGTGTCGAGACTGCACAGTGATTTGCCGCCTCGGGGAGGCTGACGAGTCAGGGCGCGTTGATTCTTCAACTCTTCGTAGCTTTGACACAAGCTGACGACTTCTGAAACTGTGCGCGGATTCCTAGCCAAGAGCACTTGGAATGCGCCGTCGTCAATGCCTTTATGATTTGCTTGATCTTATCAGCTTCGGGCATGGTGTCGTTGACACGTCTACAAAGGTCGACGACGCCCTCAATGTAGCTTGTGAAGCTTTCTCCTATCTGCTGTGAGCGGACACGCAAGCGCTTCTCTGCGCGCTGCTTGCGAACAGCCCGTCGACCCAACACTTCTGAGGATGACGTCTTGAATACGGACCATGTGGGGATGTCTTGTTTGTGGTTGTTGTACCACAATTCGGCGACGCCAGTTCGGTAAAATATGACGTGGCCTAGCTTGTCGGGGTCATCCCACTTATTATGCGCGCTCACCAGTTCGTAGTGGTTAAGCAAGTCTTCCACGTCGTTCTTGTCTGCACCGCTGAAGACCTTTGGATCCCGTAGCTGAGGAATCCCGGTGCAGGTGACGGACTGGGGCGAAGGCGCCGGTGGGGTTGCGTTGTCAGCCATGATGGGTGCAAGCCATAGCTCGGCACACTCACTCATGAGTGCACTCAACTCACACTCACTCACAATCATTTGAACGTGGTGAGTTGAGTATGAGTGAGTACTCATGAGTGTGAGTGTGAACGTGAGTGAGAACTCATGAGTGTGAGTGGTCGTGAGTGTGAATGTGGTGAGCACTCATGAGTATGAGTAGGTGTGAGTATGAACGCGAGTGAGGACTGATGAGTGTGAGTGGGCGTGAGTGTGAACGTGAGTGAGCGTGCACTCATGAGTGTGAGTAAACGTGAGTGCGTACGTGAGTACTCATGAGAGTGAGTGGACGTGAGACACGGGTGGCACATACCCCCAGTACCAAGGGCCTCGGTGCACGGGTATGCGCCACAGGGGATTGACAGTTTATATCTACTGTTACTATCGGCGCCTGGGCCCACAGAGGAACGGCGTTTTCTGTTCATCAAACAATTCGCTGAAGGGCTGCTGGCCTGCTGACAGCTGTGTATTATCCTTCCGAGCCGGGAAGTGAGGCGTCATGCAGTCCGACGCCGCAGGGTGTTCCACAATGCGACCACAACGGCTTTCGGTCGCGACATACACTACGAAGAGACGGTGGCATCGCCGCGGATAACAACCCGTCCCGCTCATTTGAATGGCGAGCGGCGGACCTTTGATGCGCCCGGTTGTCCGAGTGTGGGAACCCTCACGCCCGTATTCACAAACAAGATTCGACTCGAATTTCGTCCTTCACTTGACCGAGTTGAGCACAGCGCCGTTGCTCGACTGAAAATGACGCCGCGCTTCTCGATTATCGCTGATATGCAGTGACTTGTTCTGCATAGAGACGGCGTTCCCATGGACTTTCTCAAGTAAAGGTGGAGTGTTGAGTGAAGGAACGTTCTGGAATACGGGGGGTCATCCTGCGGCCTTCACACGTCACCACCTTGGTGCCACTGGTGCAATGCTGTGGCCACGCCCCAGTTGAGGACGTGGAACTGGGCGGGTGCGCGCGTCACCCTCGGAAGTGTTGTGTGTTCTGGGATTGGACAACGCATTCTGGTGCCCTTCCCTCACCCACGGATCTGCGGAGAAGATAACTCCTTATAATGAGCCACCGAGCTCATTCGCACGAGATTTCTGGCCATGTAAATATTGTAATAAATCCTCTGTTAAGTTTGCCTTCATCCAGCCTCTACACCTTCCTCCGGAGTCTCCGGTGCCTTCAAAGGCCGGTCACAACACTCCCTAGCAACGGCGAGGAGAGGCAGTGGTAATTTAAATCTGAGAGCGTTAAGCAAAACTGGCACCGACAGCGTTGTCCCGACCAGGGCAAGCAATAAATAGCAGAGTCCCAGTAAGAATCGAACACAAACACTCTGCGTGGCAATCAAATATACCACCGCAGAGTCACGCTAGGTCTCGAAACTGCTCTGGAAAAAGACCCTATCCAGGCGTTATATTGGTGAAACGCAACGCCTCCTTTATTTCATTCAATGCCAGTGCAAACGCTCGCCCCTCAATGGGAGCCGCCGGCCCGCCTTAGTTCAGGGAGTGGTCGTGATGCGCCGCTACATGTAGGGTAGGGCTAGAGTTCCTGTATATGCTCCCTACGGGAGCAGAGTTGCGCATAGGTCCGCCATCTTGCCTCGCTAGCAACCATAGCTATGCGGCGAAGCCACACACTGTTTTTGCAGGCGACTTGCTTAAGCCTGTCGCCGATCGCCAGTCGACGTGCCTGGCGTGTCAACGACCGGTGATGAACGAAGAAACACCTGCTTTCGGGACTGTGCCATAGGAGTAAAGAAGCGTTTTTTAGTCTATCCGGTAACGAAAAGGCGTATCGTAGAGCCGAAAATGCCGAAAACATGCGCCACCGCTGCCGCCACGTCAAGTGGCGCCAGCTAGGGAGGATAAAGAACAACTGACAAACACGTAATATATGTCCTCCGAGCTTCCGGGAGCACCCAACGCCACTCGCTAAGCCTACAGCATCGATTATTTCAGCATCTTTTTCGAAAACGGTGCCGAGTCGACGTAACTACTTTGCTGTCGAAGCTTAAGCACATGAATCTAAAGCAAATCAAAGCACCAGTTCGTAGCTAACGGGCTACAGAGCGCGCGACGGTGACTTGATAGATTCTAGGTGGACGGCAACCGCTTTCGGCGGCGCAGCCATGTTTTGCGGGCGCAGCCTGTGCATCAGCTTCTCCGCAGGGCATGGTTCCTAGCGGCGTTTGGAAAACAGATGCGCAATTTCTGTTACCTAAAGGTAGCATATACAGGAACTCTAGGTAGGGCTGCTTGCGTCACACGTGCATCCGAGCGCTTTCGCACGGAGATGCGATAGACCAGAGCACGCCTATCTCGCACCCAGGCGAGGCTCCCGGCGGCATACTCTCGCACCCAGACGCCATGTTTGTATTGAACTGCCAAGGCGTGTATCTGTTACATGGTAAGCGGCGTGTCCGGGACCTTAAAATACGAGAAAGCGCATATTCACGCCGCTCCCGCTCACAAGAAGTCGTCTGGGCACCACTGCGCTGTCTTTGGATGCGAAAACAATCAGCGCAAGAGGAAGATATCACTCACCACTGTCTGTGAAGATGACAACACAACATGGGAATCGTGCCGGTGCGGTTGTTCTCAGATTGCACAGATTTCCATCCGCAACGAAAAACGCCGCTGCTCCGCCGCCAGTGGATAATTGCAATCAACAGGAAAAACTACGAGCCCAGTAAAAGTGTACGAGTAAGTACACTTACTGCGTGTATTCAAGCGTGACGCCAGCTATTTCGCTTTACAGCAGTAATTTGCGTGCAGTATGCCTGTAGTATGCGGCACCAAATCATTCCCGTACTCTTTCGCAGGCCGCATGCCAATAATAGGAGATATTAGGACTCACGCGTGCACGCACACTGCGCACGTTTAGTACAAATGTAACGGCGTACTGTCGCGATGCAAAGAAACGTGAACAGCGGAAAGCGTGGCTTTCGACTCAGTCGAACTGCGACATGCCTTGACGGTCGCTAGGCGAATTTGTGCTTTCAGCCGGCATAGCAGTACATCTTGCGCTGGCTGGCACTTTCGCACCGCGTGCACCGCGTGTGTGGGTTCCGAGTGTCAGGCATGACTGGCAAATGATATACATATGCGCTGCATGAGCGCAAGCCGGAGCGGGATTCTAGCGCTACGGTGACACCGGCTGAACGCACAAGTTTTGCTTAGCGACAGTCAAGGCATGTCGCAGTTCGACCGAGTCGAAAGCCACGCTTTCCGCTGTTCACGTTTCTTTGCATCGCGATAGTACGTACCTGATAAAGTTGCTTCCGCAGTCGGCAATGCACGTGCTGTAGATATTCCGGACCGTCGAGGAAGGTCTTCTCAACGTTTCGCAAGAAAACAGCCCAAATTTCCAGGCGAGGAAAAGCGCGAGACATGCTTACAGCCATACTCGGGCTGGGAAGTTTCGCGTTTGAACTGCGGAGCGTCTGCTAGCCTGGCAGTTCCAGGTGTTGCTTCGCCGCGCATGCAACAGATGGCGCGACGTGCTGCCTATTATGGCGGCACACACTGAACTCGCTGTGTTCTGGGTGTATAGACGCGTCTCCCTCTCCAATATCACGTGTGTGTCCAATTCGTTCCTTCGTGCTCCTTCTTAGTAGCTCGAAGCAAGGCCGCCGCCGCCTCACAGCGCTCGTGAGGCACCTCTTAAAGGCAGCGCATGCACTGCAGCGACGCAGTGACGCGTCCCCATTGGTTGCCCGCATAGCGCCACGAACGGAGACGCGCTATCTCAAAACACCGTGTCTCTTACAGAGCCAGCGTGACCGCCAACATAGTGAACACGAGGGATGCAAGACGCCGCCCCACGGATCTGCACACAACTGAACAAAAAATTACTTCATATGATTTCCGTCGTGAGGCACTACATGATGGGTGCTCTCCCCCCATAAACGCAAAGCACACGCGAAGGCTGGGCGATGGGTGAGAGTAGGAAAGGGCTAGAGGAGAGGGTGGTGAACGGCTGGAACGGGCGCATTTGGCTGGCATTGATAAAATAGAGGAGACGTTGTGAAACGTCAAACGTGAGTGCAGTGCTGGCTATCTAATTCATTAAGATTATATATGTACTCCTATTATGCTGGCGTCACGCCAGGTTAACGTCAATTGTATACCTAAGCGCCATCCACTGAAGTTGGTCTACGTAGCACTATCCAGGGCTACCATGCTCGGAATCACAAGCGCTCATGGAGGAAGGAATACTCAGGAGAAGCCCTATCGTATCCCAATGCATTGCGAGAAGTGTGGCGGAAGTGACGTCAAATTTATGGGGCAAACAAACCGATATGGGTCAAACAAAACAGCAGACGCCCCGCGGCGTGCTCTCCACGCTGGTTCGCTTCTGCGCAGATTTGTTGTCCCGACGTACACTTAGCGCGTTTTATGCGGTTTGCCTGCAGTAAAATGTTGAAAGCACACGTTTACCAGGCTGTTGTGGCGTGGCATGCACGAGCGCTGAGTGCAGAAATTCTTCGATGAGCATTTTTGTGCAACAGTAGAAAAAGTACCAATACGTGCCGTAATCAAAAACATTCAGCCCCTGCATCGTTGCGTTCGAACTCACCTGGCAGTGACTTACGCGTCCTGCTGGGCATTAGGCCTTCCTTTCTGTTCGACGCAACGCCAAATCAGTATTAGACGAAACTTTACATCGAAAAAAGGACACCGGCGTATTGTATACGCGATCGTGCACGTAAAGTTTGCAATTACACTGCGCACACAACTACTACCATGCAGCACGCACACACCGCGCAATACATAGACCACGTAGTCCGATAACGGCAACAAATGTTTATTGCCCTTCCGTATGAACGACAGAGCCCCTAAAAACGCGGTACGAAGCCTATGGCGCATGTCACGGCGCGTCAGATGCCAAAAACAGAAGTTCACGCGTGTTCTGAGTTGACACAATGCGTAAGAACCAACAGAGCGCACATCTCAAAGCTTCACATGACCATGCAAGCAATGAAGCAACCGTACGTACACATGAAGAGTGACACCCGGTACTTTCCCGCAGTGCCCGCAATTTGCACGGGGTATACGCAACAGCTGGGCATTGCGTGGCTTTACATAAAAACACTCACAGAAGAAGCAGCACGAGTTTATCGACTGCGCCGCTTGCACGGCGAAAATAAAAGAAAGGCTGCAGAAGTTCCGCCATCCGCGCCTCGCCAACTCGCTCGGTGCGCGCATGCGCTTGCAAACGACGCGACGGAAATCGCAAAATGGTTAGCTGCTCCTTCGCTAGGAGGCGATGCGGGCGTTTGCGAGGCGGAGGCTTCACGAATGTGACGTCAGGGCCTTCTCCTTAGTTTTCCTTCCTCCATGCAAGCGCTATATATCAGCTTACCGCTTCTGCTGTCGGGTTGGATTGCAAACCATGTTTTTCTTGGCATCGTTGCACAACTGTAAACAACTGGTTCTATAAAACGTACGCGAATGTGCAACATATGTCTGGTCGTACAGCATTTCTGCATATCTTTAAAGACATTTCGTAACGTTTAGCCCAATAAAAATCACGCCATATCCACGAAGTGAATGATGATGAGTGGGCGAAGCTCGATCGTTTTCATCCATGGCAGAAAGAGAATGTGTGGTCTGGAACGCGCTCATACTTCATGGTCATCAGCGTCATCGTTATCCCGTGTAGTGGGGTACATTCCACTATACCGGAACGCGCTTATTCTTCATGGTCATCCAGGCGTCATCTTCATCTTTATCACGTATAGTGGGTACATTCCACTATACTGGAACGCGCTTATACTTCATCGTTATCACGTGTAGTGGGTACATTCCACTATACTGCGTCATCATCTTTATCACGTGTAGTGGGTACATTCCACTATACGTGGCTACCTACCTACCTACTACTACTACTACTACTACTACTACTACTACTACTACAGAGGACGGACAGACCCACACCCTAAGGAGCTTCGCCCCTAAAATTACACCAGTCACCTTCGCTCCGCATGCTTCGCATAACGTCGATTCCCATGGAACGTGGGATCTGCCGAATTTTTTAACCCTCAGTGGGGCAGCCTTTAACTCTATTAACAACCTCTAGGTTAGTTAGACTACACAAGTGGAACACGAGGGCTTGGAATTTTCTTGCTTCTATGAATATCACGTTGTGACCTATCATTTGCTATCATAAATGTTTCGTGTATACCTTTGGCTTGTTTTGACGAAAATAAACAGGTTGAAAGTTTGCGCACCACATGTAGTGTCCCCATTTTCATTAGTTCTTCCTGCATTTTGCTCACCGCAACCACATTAGAATGCCGTACCAGCTAGCTAAGTTGACGCTTTGCTGGACTCACGTAAATAGGCGAACAAATCGCTGACGTGGGCTCATTGCGTCGGTATCTCCAATGACATTTCCACTTGAATAAACATGCCTTACAGAACACAATGCTTCACGACCTATACAAGAAAAGTTTAGTAACAGAATTTGTAAGCGATGCTGCAGAAGCGGACGGTTGAACAGTTGTGTCACGCTCCTGCTGCACGATTCTATCTTTCATTTTTTAAACAGTTATCTAGAGCTTGTTTGCCCTTTATAGCATCATTCTTAATCCAAAAAGCCAACAAATCAAAAGCATTCGTCGCCTCACCATTGGATTTAGCGAACAAACATTGGTGTAACTGACATATCAATGTAGGAATACCCGGAAGCGATATTTAATAGCCGCAATACAATGGTTAAATTCAAACCAACCTTCAAATTCTCTATTGTTCTTTCTGGAGGACTTCGTATCCAGACCATGGGAAACCTCATATCAAGAGACGGGAAATGCATTTAAATGTCTCAGGTTTGATCTAGTGCCTAGGACATGTTTCCACAAAATAATCCTTGTTTACGCTCCAAGAATGGTATTTGGATGCTTGTTTTTTAGCGATTTATCAACAGCTGTCATTTCCCCGCCTCTTGAAAGCGGCTGGTATAAAAAGATTTGAAGTTTTGTCGCGAAATGTCGGAACCTGCAAGCAATGCCTAACAGCTTTCAGTCGAGTCAGTCGAGACCTAATGCGCCATGACTAGGTGAGTTCTCTTTACCCTAATAGTTATAGAGAATGCAGCGGTCGCGATGGACAAAATGACGTTCTCTTATCTGCTTGTGCGCTGTTCTATGGAGAAGCGATAAAAAGTTTGAGTGACCTAGATGCAATGGAAGCAATGTTTACGTTGCTGGTGGCGATTTCCGTGCTCCCACGAGATGACGCTGGCATAATGGAAAGTACGGGAGGAAGTAGTGAGCCTGGTGTACATCTGTAAACTACTGTTTCAATTTTCGAATGCATTGTTCTTTTGAAGCAGAAGTCATTTTTTTTATCTACAGGAAGCCCGAAACGTTGTACGAACGAGGCAATACTCGTACCGTGTTCTGAGCAGTCTTTTACAGACGATTTTTTTTGTGCCAAACGTCGCGTTATGAACGATATTTTTCTGCGAAGCGTGCTTTCGCGGCTTGCCCAAAATATATACTTGCATACGGTTATGTCAACAAGCGCCTTGCATGCTCTGTTGAGTAAGGTTGAAACGTTGCTTTTTTTTTCTCTTTCAAAACATATTAGGAAGCATGAAAGACTTGCTTTGAGAACAGATTGTAAAGTCTTGCCCAAGAGGAGCGTGATGCTGAATAAGCTTGTTAATAGACTAAGAATCCGTGATTTGCAGACAGCTTGAAGATTCAGTTCAGCAAGCCATTTATCTAGGCTCATTTGTCTAGGCGACCGAGATGCAACACTTTAAATACAACAAGAATAATAATATATTGGATCGTATGCGACTCGAAGGTTGCCATTTTTTTTTGAGCAGAAGCTATGCGTTCATTACGTTTGATGTCTACTCGCCTAAGAAACAAATATCTCTTAGATACATTACACTTAGATACATTATACGTAGATACATTATACATCACGCGCTCAGTAACCTCATGAATATTTAACGCGTTATTTTAATATGCGTGCTCTGATGGTTGACATGTGATTGTGTGGCCCAAAGACCGTTCACCAAGGAGCGCAACGGAGACACGAGGCCTTCAGGAAAATGTCTCCTTCTTTCGCTCATTCATACCCAGGGCCTCATCCCGACACACTTACCACCTTAGGTTAGCCTATGAGGTCGACAAGGGTGCCAACTATGCTACAAGCCGATTTAGCACATGAGGGTTTATTGGTAAGCCACTGTCCCGTGCAAAGATACCTCTCGCAAAAAAAAAAAAAAAAAAATTCCACACTCGCAGCCTTGGCTATGCGCGGTGTTGGGTGGGTGACCCTCCCAGAGCCTGGTGTTCGACCGATGGTGGCGCTGCGAACCGCGCTTGTATGACGTCGGAGTGGGGATTCGCGCGCTTTCGTCTGCTACGTATAGGCCCGGCGCCGTGTAGGAAACCACCGTCGAGGTAAAACTCAACAACGGAGCAATTCAGATGGTCCTCTTGTGTATGGTGGCTACCGACGCTGTTATAACAACCGTAGGTATCTGCTTTTGACCTTCATTTTAGAAGCACAGTGCTTTGTTTCATAGAACTGAGGCCGCTTGTCTCCACGGCGAGTGCTGCGTAATGGTGAAGTACTGCTCTGTGCAGGGTTGCCGTTGGCGGCTACTTTGCGCCAAACTGGCTACTTTTGGACCCCGTTGGCGACGAAAATTTCCAGTTGGCGCCATGGTTCTTTTTTAAACTTGTAGTGTTACTTATTTAAAATGGTTTTATTTATTCATCAATAGTAAACACTCTGTTGATAATACCGATTCTGTTCTATTTGGGTAGAAATTTGGCGATAATATCAAATGACATGGCTACTTTGGCAACTTTTTGGCGTGTGTTCTGGCGCCTTTTCATGTCCACCCAACGGCAACCCTGGCTCTGTGCCTCAGTGCACTTCGTCCGCCCGTAAAAAGCGCGTTAGCTTTCACAACTATCCTAAGGACCCGAAGCTGAAGAAGATAGGATAGTCAAGTTCAGAATGGGAAAGCGCCCTACGCTTTCATCGACCGTGTGCAGCAAGTACTTCGCTGAGTGACTTCTGTTATTCCCGCCGTATGCGCCACTCTTCGGTAATCTTGTAACAGTGTTTGAGTGCCTCGCCAGTACTTCAGCCATAGATTGCACGCAGGCTATATGCGTAGGCGACTTACACCAGGTGCGGTGCCGTCCCAAAACCTGCCGCGAAGGCCCCTAGGCAGTGAGCCGACGACGTGGCCTCCGAATCGCCTCGCTCGTAAGCGCGCCTCGTGAGCGCAGCTGAGCGGCGCATGATATCTGAGACTACGGCTTTATTTGGTTGTTGTACTTACATATGTAATTTACTCATCAAGACAAGCGCGCGCCTAGTGGACTGTTTATTATAAATTCATAAGCGAAACCTGCTGCCGTTGTTTAGTGCACATTCTCTAAACGTTTCCACCAAAAGCAGTGCAAACACTTCTCAGAAAGCGGAGCTCTTAAATCTTTTTCGTTATGCCACGTGCGTGCACAGAAACTCAGCCCAGCTTGCCTTTGCCACGTTAATCTCTGCGGCCCTGTGCGCGGTATATATAATCAGCGATAACTATTTCTTATATTCTGATACCCAAGAGACGGTCGTGTGCGCTATGAATATTAACTACTTCGTGATATCCTTCTCACTGAACCAACATTACTGGGACAAACTGCAGTCATGTGCATCAACCGGGGGGGGGGGGTGCAACAAGGCCTCCCTTGCCCCCACCCCCCAGCCGCACTAGCACCTGCCCCTCAAGCATCCCTCTTACTGCGATACAACACTGGCTTGAGCTCTCAAGACAAAACCCTGCCGACGCCCATGACTGCAATGCAAGCACGGATACCTCAAATTTGGCAATTTGATGCTACTTTGCATTTCTAGTATATGCTATGAACGATCGAATGACTGCCAAAGCTGTAATTTGAACAGCTGCCCTACAGTAATTATCTCATGTGCTGTTTGCGAATGCCAGAGTGGCAGAATTATTCAGTCATTATCACACATTTTTTCATGTTCACTGTCACTAGCGATGCACTGCAGAAAAAATAATGTCCTAAGGAGAAGAGCGCGCCTGCCCTTCTCCATAGGACATTTTGTGAAAGCTATCGCCCTCCTTCACGGGCGGACGAAGTACACTGAGGCACAGAGCAGAACTTCACCACTGAGCAGCACTCGCTGCGGAGAAAAAATATTCGTTTGTAACGCACTGTATCAAGAGAAACCAAATGATCATTATTCGTCACCAACTCGATCGGCATGGAGATGTTGTGTGGCGGGTTCGCAAGTCCACTTGTTTGCAGGACCAGAGCTTCGACGGTGAGGCGATCTCCGCTGACGGCCTAGACCGCGCATTCAACAAAGTGGCCTGCGTCATAGACCGCATCGCCCTCGATGAGACACCGCGACGTTTCGCAAGCTTTATCTACATATTTGTAGATGCTGTAGAAAGGCACGCTTATTGAAAAATTGAAAGAAACGCCCGAACTAATTAGTATCGTACGGCGCCATCTGTAGACGACGAGCGAAAACACACATATTTTCACTTTCTTACCAGCAATGCGGTCGGTGGCATCGGCGTGCTCGTCAGCCATACGGGAGATTTCTTAGCCCTGTCGATTGGGCTGAAACTAAAACAAGTTCATAATTGCACTCGAAAACATTCGTTACAGGCGTTAGTTGACCCTTGCGAGGCTGTTCGTTCGAAAAAGTTCCCGCCTGAAACAGACGATCCGCGTATAGGAGCAGCGGCTGCTGCAGCGCAGTTGAGAGCGGAGACCCCGCTCTGGCGTCACACGTGAGAGGGCGCCACTCCAAGATCTCGAGGCAAATATGTACCGCAACAGCCAAAGAAATGGAAGGGGAAGCGTCTTCCTTCGTAACTCACTTGGAAGAGCAACGGTCGCATCATTCACAGGTTGTGGGTTCATATTCCACTGACGAAAAGCGTGATTTTTCGTCCACTTCAATTCATTTTAATTAGCGTCACAAATAGTATACCACACTTAAAGACAGCAATTAACGTCATCTATTCTTTCTCTGGCCTACTTTTCCGTTCTGTTCACTTAGTTGACACAAACAAACAAGTTATGCATTTGCACATAAAGGTACAATTCTTAACATAATATCCTTTAAAAAACAATAACATAAAATATGTCGTCCTAAAATCTACACTAGAGAGTCTCTACAAGCCAAGAATTCCTTCTGCGTGCTTCCTTATTGAGGGAGCCCGTTGACATGCCGACGCTGACTTCTCTATCGGTGCGTGCATTGCCCGGTACTTAGTTAACGTAAGCAGTTGTGTACCACGACACAGCCGGGTTTCGAGTCGTAGCAGGGGCAGTGAGAGCGACCTCGGTTGCTCAAGACCAGCACAGTATATTTCCAGCCACAACGCTCGTCGGGGAGCTCACGGTCCCAAGGAAGGAAGGAAGGAAGGAAGGAAAAGGTACCAAGATCAGCTAGTTTGAGCGGCAGCCTGAACACTTCACCGCAGTATGATCAGCAAAATGGAACGGCCGCCGGAACAGTGGGTACCTCCCTGATATTTGGTTCGGTTGCCCAACCAGAGCACAGGCACCGTTCGAGGGCTGACCCGAACAGCGGAACACGTGTCGCCTCTTCTGGCTCTTGCCCGGGTAGCGGCCTCGCCTTGTTCCTGGGCCGGTTACGCCGTACGAGAACAGGAACAACAGATCCTCGAGATGTCGTCGCCTAGCGCCCTGGACCGGACGTCCAGCGAGAGCCGACCGGCTTCCACTGCTAATAAGTTTCGAAAGATGGCACACGCTTCGCCCCACTAGTGTGCACACTCTTCTTTGTGGTCTTCACCGGCGATCACATTCCGTCTTTTTCACTCTTTTGCCCATATTATAAGTATACTACCGCTTTTAATGACTGTATTCAAAGTTGTTCTGATGGGACGAAGAAGTGAAAAGCAAATTGAGACTGGATTATTGAGCGAAGGTCAACGGACACCACAGTTTACAAAGATACATTTAGTTGGGATATAGACACAACAAAGTCACAACACACAACGAAGGCAAAACACGTCCACAGAAAAGCGAAGCATGTCTCACAAAGGAGAAGATTTTAGCGGGGCCTACAACGTCTTCACGTTGCGCTCTTATTAGTCTAACCCTAAGCGTCTTCCAAATTTTTACGTATACGTGTGTACGAGTGATAGGAAACTGTGCAAAAATGAAATACTTCTTGCCGTATAACAAGCATACCCCGACTGGTTTCTCGTCAGGCACCCGGCTTCTGATGCCACTAGCGTACACGTGCATCCATTATTGCAGTGGAGCTCTGTCAGAAACATGCAGCGCCACGCTTTTCTCTACCAGCGTTGTGTTACGAAAGGTTTCGCCGAGGAGCTGTGACAAATAGGCATGGTGAAGCGGCCCTCCGAGTGTATCGTTTTCCCATCTGTTTTGAAGATGACTCAGAACGTGGGACACACGTCGAAAAACAAGCGGTGTATCTATGCACAAGCCTTACCTGTAATGGTAGGAAGTGTTAGTATGGAACCATGTGTAGATTGAGATGTATTGTTCCTGGGAATTTCGACACTTTTGCCATGTCTGGCCGTTGGACTTTGGTCGCTTCGAAATGATCGCTTGGAAATCTTCGTGCATGAACTCAATGGTTGCGCTTCGAGACAAAGGCGAAAAGATAATTCACAAATTTTGTTGCCAAGAAAGGCAAGTAGCAGGGTCCAATGTTGTGTCGAGAGCTGATAACATTCATTAGGGATCTTTGTGCCATATTTGAGTATGAGCGGAACTACGGTTTAAGCCAAGTTATATTCGAGAAATCATAAAGGAAAAAAATGCTCTCTTTTTCAGTGCCACACGATGTAAGAAAATGCCGACTTACATGACTGTTCAAGTCTCGGAGCACTGTGATAAATTCGCATGCAGGGGATAAAATCGCTTCTGACCACTCCTCACCTAAAATAGCAACGAAACGCCTGCCAATGCAGCGTCAGCCACGAAAGGCTATTTAAATACACGGTGGAAGCTCGTGCGCTTCCATCCACGTTGTCGGATGAATGTCGATTACAAGCAACGCTGTTTCGCATGACCGCTCTCATATTTTTTTTTTCTCGTAGGTTATCAGTGAACAAAGCCACACGCTCTATTCCGAAGAAGATCGTGCCTCCCGCCCTTGGCAAGCTCATTTTCTTTGCTATAGGAACAGCAATGTGGATATGGATGCAGGCGTACGTCAAAGTTCAAGTTGCATTGTACGGTGAAGATATACTCAAGCCTAAAAACAGGACGGAACCGGCCGATTTTAAGAACGATACATATGGGAAACACGAATCACTTCCGCTGAACGTGGGTATCAACAGTTCTCCTTGAATTCTTTACCGAGACTGTCACAGCGTGATCACTTAGCACAGTCATAGTGACTTAAAGTAACCTGAAAAAAATTTCATCGCAAGGCTTGGCGAGACGCCGGCCTCGCAGATTTGGGGTACATACGTCAGCATTGCAGTGATGGTAGGCATACGCATGTCGATTTCCCTACCCAATATCTCTTTATTCTCCCGATTAACAATAATAATAATAATAATAATAATAATAATAATAATAATAATAATAATAATAATAATAATAATGATAATAATAATATCTCTTTATTCTCCCTGTTATTTGCATGGTGCCTTTACTCCGGTTCATTTCTGTCGCTATAATTTATTATGTACGCACTGTTTTATAATGTAAGCTGAACTGTGTGTCGGGCATATTTACTTCCAGCGTAGTATCACGTGGTCTTGACGTTGACCAAGGCAGAGACGGCCTGTCCAAAATGAAACTCTTTATTTCGCGAAACTTGTGGCTCGGAAAATGGAAACTCAAACTACAGCAAGAAATCCGCGCTGTACACTGTTATCGGCGAACAGAGCGGCGGCCGTCAATAAAAACTGACAGGCGGTTAAGCGCGTCGGCATTTATACGTGTCATCGAATATTCCCCACTCTAAGGCAAAAGGGTGTTAAAAGAGTGCGTGGTTCGTCCCTTTGGGGACTAATGGGGATGCCACCACCATTAATCCCTTTAAGGACTAACGGCACCGGGTCTAACAGTTAGTCCCCACAGATCACCTCTAGGGACTAACATTTAGTTCTCACATTTACACCTTAGCGGGCAACCGTTATTCCCCGCAGTTGCACCTCGCCGGATGAACTGTCGGTCCACTCAAATAATGAACTTTTTATCCCCAGTTCAAATGACACGCTAATCCCCAGGGATAATTTTATACAGATACTCTCCGCAAGGCTGAATACTTTTTTCGCGTGTTTTTTCTCCGCAGTGAGCAAAAATGGCGCAGAAAAGAACACGCGAAAAAAATATTTAGTTATGCGTGTTTCACTGCTTTCGCAGCCAATCCAACAACAAAAGCGAAAGTGGGACAATGAAATGCTTTTATTTTTTCTATATACATATAAAGTTTCTGCATTCTTTTGGTGAATTAACTGTGAAATGTCGAATACAGGTCCAGCCGCGTTGTCGTATCTCGTACAGTCCTCTGTGAAGCTGCTCCAACGGAAGCGATAGATGACCGGCATTGCACGCACCAGCGCACAGAGTACGTTGTCGAAATCCGCTGCACAAGAACATTGCAAACATTCGCCCGTTAGAGAGAGGACGAAGATGCACGCACATGGCAAATACGAACAAGGTGAAACAAGAACACACGTCTAAAAATGTGGCATGCAAATAATTTCACCGTGGTGTCATACATCATCAAAGACGCATTTTGAGACGCATAGCGCAACAGCTCAGCTGCGGCAGCCGCAGCCATCACGCCGCGTACCGCCTTGCCGCTAACGAGTCGGCGAGCTCTCTGCGAGCGACGTCGTATTGCTCCAGCAAGTGAACGCGGAGCTTCTGCCGCCAGCGAACCTCGAACAGAAGAGCGAGCGAAAGCGTGGCCACCGCCAGAGCTGCTTCCAAGTGAGCGCCGAGGAAGCCGGACGGTAATGGCGACCAATTTCCATAAAGTTCCGCGAGCGAGCAGCAGAGTACAGCGAGCGAACGCGGGGCCGCCGCCACGAACGGTGCAACGCTGCTTCCGAGCAAGCGTCGAGGAAGCCGACCGTAATGGCGACAAATTTCCACAACGTTCCCCGAGCAAGTGGCAGAGTACAGCGAGCGAACGCGGGGCCGCCGCCACAACGGCGCTGAGCTGCTTGCGACCGAGTCACGGGGAAGCCAACGGTAATGGCGACCAATTTTCACAGAGTTCCGAAGCACAGCTTAAGTCGGCTAGCTAAAGTCCCCGCCAGCTGCCAGTGCACTTCAAGCGCGCGACATACAACGAAGCTCGTTCCTGGCAACCGCAATGCGTTTTGGACGACTCGCACTGCAGCGGCGAGGCCTCTGTCCAATATCGCGAGTCCGCAGCTCATCACCGCGGCGAACACTCGATGAGTGAGCGTCCGGGCGGCCGAGGGCAATGGCGGCCGATTTCCAGGCAGTCACAAAGCATAGGCGAGCTGACACCCAAGCCGACCTTCGCGGTGCATTCCGTGCGCGCCATATACAACACGATCCAGCCCGTTGCCGACAAGCGCGATACGTTTCGCGCACGCGACAGGTACGGCAGAATAAAATATGATCACTTACTTGTGAAAGAATCCAGCGCCGATTTCTTCACAGAGTCAGATTGAAATCATGGATCCGATAGGTATACTGTCTTCTCGGCCGCCATTGTCAGCTGGTGGCGACGCAGTGCATTGACTATGCCAGAGATATACAGCACGTAGTCACAACGTGTTGAGACCAGCTACCAGCTTCCTGACTTCATAGGTGCGTCGAAACGTAAAAGCAGCACCACACGCGCATCCACGCACACGTGTATATATGAAGCACCGCGGCGTAGTTCCTAGATCGTCGAATTCTCCGAGCGCCTGCACAACCGCCAACGCGCCACCACGAAAACAAGTGTGAGGACTGACCCATGAGCGAGGAGGACGGTTAGTTGCCTTGAAAACAGTTTGCACACGTGACGTGTCTCTGCACACGGCCAGCATCGCCCGCGCGGTTCATCCCTTTGGAGACTAACTGGTTTGCACACGGCACGCATCCCTCTGTGGTTACTCCTCAGCGGTCTATCCGTTCATCGCGCGCGCCTATTGGGCTCCGTTACTCATCTTTCGGGTAATTTTGCCTTAGAGTGCAGCCTTATCACTGACTGTCGCGCAAGCTCTGGAATAAGCTCGAGCGTGCGCGTCTTGCGCGCAATCTCAACAAAACGTTCTCCAGTAATCGCGAAGCTTCTCGAACAATGAGGCGCAGCTTGTGCGGAGCATTGCTGACAGTCTTTTTGGGCGAAAACCGAATACAGGAAAAGTGAAAATAAGAAACGTGCGTGGCAATATGAACATCATTATAACTGCTACATGCATTGCTATCGCAATTATTGCTATCACAAGCGATGGAAGGCCTACGCCAACGACTACGAGCCCGGACATTTATTTATTTATTTATTTATTTATTTATTTATTTATTTATTTATTTATTTATAATCAAGGACTTACAGCATTAGACAGGGGAGCGCGTTACAGGGGAAACAAATGAAAAGGAGCGATGAAAAAAAAATTAGGCATATCCCTAGTACCACGGGAATCGATGTTATGCGAAGCATGGGGAGGTAGGGTGACTGGATTGTAATTTTTTTATTGAGCGAAACGTTACGACATGACGCGAGATATGTAAAAATGTTGAACGAACAGACATATGTTGAGCAGTCAAATACGTTTCTGAGTTGCCTAACGATGCCAACAGAAACATGGGTATTACCTAGACCAGAAGCGGTAAGCGGATATGTAGCGCTTGTGCTTGCAAGGATGGTAGCCTTGGAGAGTGCTACGTAAACCAACTACGGTGGATGGCGCTTAAGTATACAATTGACTTTAACCCGAAATGACTCCTTCATCATAGGAATACATATGTAATGTTTTTTAAAATCAGATAGCCAGCACTGCAACCACAATTGACGTTTCACCAGTATTCACCTGCATAGGGTCTATTCCCGAAGCAGTTGCGAGACGTGACGTGGCTTTGTGGTAGAATACTTGATTGTCACGCAGAATGCGTGCGTTCGATGCCCGCTGGGACTCTGATTTCTATTCTTTGCATTCGTCGGGTCAACGCCGCTGATGTCAGTTTTTCTTAACGCTCTCGCATTTAAACTAGCAATGTCTGGCCTCGCCGTTCCTGGGCAGATATAATTGTCAAACACCTTTGGTGCATACGTTGATACCGCGGCCCGTGCTTTACGGGTATGAGCCTCTGGAGAAATGAGTTTGACAACGTACGCGACGGCATTTTCACGTTATTCAAGTCACGACCAGCCAGACATATTCGTCAAATCCTCTAACCCTCCGATACTAACTTTGATCGACCTCAAGTTAAGCAGGGGATCGCGAGACCACCCAGACGTAAGCGGCTAGATAGAAAGATAGATAGTAGACAGATAGATCGAAACGCTCAAAGTGCCTGCAGTACGCAAAGAAATCCTTCGCATTTAATATCAAAAGTAACATAGTTCACGATTAGTACAATGCTTGCTAATCACACAATGTTACCCGAGTATGTCAAATATCACGTACAACAAGAACATAAATAAAAATAAAATGCATGATTTTTGTTTATAATAGAATATTAGCCGGGTATATGAAATACAGTGATGGAGCAAGACTACAGGTTCATTTATATTGGGATGATAAGATTGACAGGTGCAGCATTAATAGCACGCCATAAAATTGCACAGGTGACAGTAGTTCATACAAATGCTTGTTGCAATACAATGTTGTATAATGTTTTGCGAAAGTTCTCGTTGTTTACAATACACACAATATAAGCCGGAAGGTCGTTCCAACCACGTGACGTACGAGGTATGAATGATTTTGAAAAACATGTGATGTTGCACGCACAAATTCTTTGTGCTGATAATCAATGCAGTGAGATAAGTCATGTGGTCGAGACATGAATTCCGGATGTAGACTTGGATGGTGATACAGTTTTTGAAAAAATGATTCATTGATTCACAAAACTTTATTCTTAGAGTACTGCAGTAGACGTGACACACTTGCTCTGGTCGTGCCTGGGCCTAGAGCAAGAACGCCTTCGTCATCTCAGAGCAACCGGTCACCGTCCCGGTCGCCCTCCGGACTTACAAGGGTGGATAAAAGGACCATTCCACCGATCCTTGTTGAACTTTATGCACGAGTTCAACTTGTTTGTTTATGTGCGATGAGCCTCACGTTTGTTATGCCAAAGGACAGTCTTCCGAATAAAAGAAAAAAAAAACGGGTCTTTTCTGACCGAGGCCGGCCGCGTCCACGTTGGTAATGTCAGGCCGAGCCTCGCGGCCGTGATTATGGACCTTGTGGACAGCCCGTAGCTGATCTTGATGTGAAGAGTTTTGGACCATCGTCTGCCAGTAAAGCCATTTTTCTTCGGGGTCGGCTAGAGTCGCGGGACAGCCCGCCGGCGCGTGTCTGATTTCAATGATGCCAACGCGCGCGTTACATTCTTTTAGATGTGAAGCATCTTATGGCGAAGCTTAATCCGGTGGTGGTGTGCGGCGTGGCCTCCCCTTACTGCGTATGCGCAAACCCTTTAAAAAAATAAAAAATAAAAAAAACCTCTCCTCCCCCTCTCTCTCCTCTAGGCATCCCTCCCCGCGGCAACCACACCCTCACTGCGCATGCGCCTCCCCTCCTCTCTCCCCTCCTATGCTCCCCCTCTCTCCTCTAGGAATCCCTGCCTGGGCTCCCACTGCGCATGCGCGTCCCCCCTCTCTTACCTCTCCTACGCTCCCCCCTCTCTCCTCTAGGCATCCCTGCCCACAGCGTCCACAAGCCACTGCGCATGCGCGTCCCCCCCTCTCTCTCTCTCCTCTCCTACGCTCCCACCTCTCTCGCCTCGTGACGCCGACGCAGGCAGCACGTCTGCTAGCGAGTTTCTTGGTTGAAAAAACCGACTGCTCGCGCTGCACAACCGTTCACTGTCCATCGCGTATATATGGCAATGGATCTTGACCTCCAAGGTGGTGCCGGTGGGAGATTTCTCCTGTGCGTTGTTGAACAATAAAAAATTCCCAGCGTGCGCGTTAACTAAAAGCGCACTGCGGGTCTCTGTGTACAGTCGGAATCTTCTGTCTCTCATTGCCCATTAGCAGCGATTGGCATGTTCCAGTAGGAAAAACCTGCTCCATCACTGCGTGCTTTGCGCCTCCTCAGTTTTCTCTCCTGCGCAACGCTGCGATAGCGCCAGCGTCAACGCCACGGCCAGTGTAAGCGTTAGCGCCCGCTGCGCTTCACATCTACACATGGTTCCCTTTAGCGGGAGATGGTGTAATTTTTTTGAATTTCTCTTCCGGGTGAAATTTTAATTAGAAAATGCGGAGTGGGGTATGTCCCGGTTTGTAGTAAACGTAGCGTGACTGCCTGAGACCTGTTCAACATTACGTGTGGCAGGCGAATTGCCTACGCCTCAAGTAGTAGTATTTTGTGACATCTTTGTACGTGATGAAATGAGCTTTATGATCCCGGGATTGGTAGTGGGCTTCGGGTTGGGTTTGACCGGCACGGCAAGGCGAGTCCTCGTGCCAGGTCATTCGTCACCTCGTTGATGTTGACCCTAGTGTCGTCCCCTTGTCCCATATGTGCAGGAAACCACCGGATTTCGGTTTCGACAGCGTCGCCTTTGTCGATAAGTTTAACAGCAGTCCCAGCAACATAGCCCACGTCAAAGCTCTTAATTGCTGCTTTGGAATAACTCTAAACGTATGACCATTTATGGTTCCTGATAGCTAAAGCAATCGTGGCTTGCCCCGCCACCGTGGAGTTCCTTAGTGAGGATAGTGAGGGCGTCCCTTACCTCTCCCTGGCTGTCGACCACTACGGCCGTGTAGGCCTCTTTGTCTTTCACCCAGCGGCGTCTACGAGGGCCGCCTGTTGTCGTACCTGTTCAGTTTCTTTCAATAAAGCTTTCGCTATAGCTTTTCTCCTGGCTAGCATTGTATTCCGGGTGCATGTCTCTCGGGAGGGGGAGTGGTTCTGATCGTGTCTCTATGTTCCGCGCTCAACTCTACCTCGGCCTCCTGCGGGTTCTTCGATCTATTGGGGACTGTCCCGATCGCTTTGAGTATAAGCCTACTCGCGTTGTCGTCAGTCTTTCCTGCTGCGCCATCAGTTGCGCTTCCGCCACCTCTTCCATGGTATTGTGCACGCCTAGGCTCACGAGTTTCTCGTTCGAGGCGCTGTTGGGTATACCTAGGGCAGCCTTGACTAGCTTTCCGATAAATAGTGCTCAGCTTGTTCAGCTCGGCCTTCCAACCATTTGAGTACACCCTGCCACGTAGGAGAAGTGACAAAGAGCGAAGGGGTGTACTAGCCTTGGAGCGCTGTCCTCACCAAGGCCCCTGTTTTTGTTGGTGATTCTCCTTAGCAGCCTGAGGACTGGCTCCGTTTTGTTGGAAATGTGTTCAGTGGCATTGCGGTTGCCACCTCCTGTTTCTATGCGGAAGCCTTTAATTTAGTTTTAAGACTTTAATTTTATTGTGATAGCAATTTTATATGGACAGTCCAGGCGGGCTTTCGCCGTCACCGTCATGTCGCGTATAAAGTCCAAATTGATAAGATCCCCCCGAGCACCGTGCGTTCTACTCGCGGGTAATAGCGCTAGAATGGAGGTGACGAAAAAGGCTTAGGTGGAGGTCAAATGAGCCGGCGAATCTCTGTCGCTCCCAGGCGCATGTGATAAGATCCCCCCGCCTGTTAGACCGGCCGTCGTACACTCAAGCAGAAAGGAAACTCCCCACCCGTCTTTCGCGAGCTTGAGAAGACGCGTGGTTGGGCGGGGAGTTTAGGGTACGGCTCAACATATTGGAAGAATCGCGAGAGAAAACAATAGAATGACAGAACTGGACTCTCTGCACCTGCTGCACGCAATTGCTTAAGCCGACTCACTTATGCTTCCCCTTTCGAATGACGCAAAACGGAGCAGCTACAAGCTGACACTTTGGTTCGCTTTTCGACCAAGTGACGTTTTGGTCGACTGAACAGCACGATTACAGACTGTACTTGATCTGGGCGCGTACACAATACATATGAAGAGGCAGCAACAGCTACACTTATCTCCCAAAGAGAAACGCTCTGCAGTACACCCCAACGACACCTATTTGTTAGCAGTCAAGAAGTCATATTTTTTTTTTCTTGGAGATCAAGTCTGCACGAAATCATCCATCTATCACTGTGTCGGGGATGCTTTGTACGCAGAATGGCTCATACGCCTCCGGAATGGGCGTTGTTTAGGAGCGTGGAGCGCAGATTCTTCGTAGCTTGCCCGCGCTTCGCTTTTAATAAAATGATAATTTTTTTAACACGACCTCAAAGGAGCAAACCGAGCGGCGTGATGATCGGGGATGTTTTCTATTTTCAGAAGCTCCTTTATTGTCTAAAAAACAATAGTTGTTGCTACGCGATTCAACTTTTTTTTCACAGTCCTAGCTGAAAAGGGTAGTTCAGTGATTTGTCCATCCAAACAAAATATTTCGCGCCTATGAATCCGTAGGAGGAGAATTTACGGTGAATGTTTGTCCTGTCACTGGAACAAAATTGAAATTTCCAAAGACTAAAGGAAAAAAGAGTTTGGCTTGCATTCGCGCCCATTGACACCGGGCTTTGGATCGTTCTGTCTTGCAGCTATTTCCCAGAGCCCTCTTTACACCCGCGTCTCTTACAATAAAATCCCGGGCCGGAACGGGGAGGGAAAGGGGGTGCTCCACTAAGACCTGAAGCCGTCCTAGGATGGGAGAGGTAAAGAGCGTCCTCGTAGTTGGTGCTCTCAAGCAAACTAATCGTTGTGGTGGTCGGGATCATCCTACGGACAGTCGATCTCATCAACAAAAAAACAAGGTATTTTCCGAAACTTTATTGGGTTGATCAAACACAAAACCCACAGCAAAATGCTTTCAAAACGCGACTTCTCCTCCAATATTTCAGGAACGCGGAACAACGTACTGGCGCGAAAATATTATTTATAGTTTTGTTGCTTTTTCTCTGCCAATACTTTCTCGTGCCGACAGCGACAGCGAAAATTCCCTGTCTTCTTTTTCCGCAGAACATTACAGTTCATTATGTAAAGAAAGGTTGTGAAACTGCAAACATAAATAAACCCATACTGCTGCTTCTGCATGGATTTCTAGATTTTTGGTACGTTTGGAATCACCAAATAAGCGCGCTCGGCAATGATTTCTGGTGAGTAACTCTGGTCAACCATTTTTCTATTGTGACGTCGAAGTGTGACGTCGCAGGTTTCTGCTCCGTAGGCACGCAAAAAGTACTCTTTTTTTAATGCGTGACAAATGTCCTACCTCGACAACTGATCAAAGAAATCTTGTTTGTAGTCTTTTATTGCAATCAAAATAGTAACACTGGGACTGTACTAGTCCCAGTGTTTGCCCAAATGCAGGGTGATGTGCGATATCCTGAATAAAGTGTGCCGTAAGGCAGTAGAAAGTGCTGCCATCATAGACCACCTTGTAGAAAAACATGTGGGCGAATAACTGTTGTTCCCTCGCCACAAGTGTCTTCCTGAAAAGAATATCAAATAAAGAAATCCATAAGGCTTTCAGCATTGATCAGATTGAATGTTGTACTGAAAGCTCTGGCTCGACTTCTCTTACTGCAAACCTTTTTTCAAAAAACAAAAATCAAATGAAAAATTGGGATGTTGCTTGCGACATATTTCATGCTGAGTTTTGCACTTAGTGTGCAAAGTGTAGTGTACACTGTTATTCTTGTAATATGTACAAATATATGGCAGACAAAAGAGTGCGAGTCAGCTAGTTCATGTTTTTTACCACGTCTTAACGAAAGTCAAAACAACAAGGTATGATGGCTAGCGTGCGCTGTTGATCATTGTTTTACGAAAGGTGCTTTTATAAGAAAAATCATTCACTCATCCTAAATAAAAACATAGAAATTCTGCCAAATAAATAATTGAAACCTGGGGCTAGATGTGACAAAACCGACGCTCAACCTATGAGGCATACCACAGTGGAGAGTTTTGGTTCGTTACTGTGCATTTAAATCTAAAACTCTGCTAATACCGTAGCAGAAGCTAACTCTTCCTGTTAGTTCTTCACTCCTTCCTGGCTAAACCTATGAAGGTGTGCTTAAAACCTGCCTGTAAGCCACATGCCACCATGCTTCTGCCAGTTATGAAATGAGTATGTTCTGACAAATTTTTATACTGATTGCTATATGATATAATTTTAAATATCCTCTAGTAGAACTCGCTGTTGGGCTAGTTGGTGCATATCTGAATTCAATAGTCAATTCCGCGCCAAATTTACGACCACACAAGAGAAGAAACACATAGACAGGACGGGCGCTCACTTGCAACTGTTTATTCCTTGAGGAATACAGGGTAATATAAACCCCCTCTCGCCAACGCATGCGCAACATGCTCAAGCCATCTTCTAGCTAATCACACTAACGGACACATTCGAGATACCGCACTTCCGACTCGTACAGGTTGATTGAAGTTTCGCTTATACAGTTGCTACCCCGTTTTTGTATGAAAAACGCCTCCAAAATTACCCGTACCTTGTTTTTGCTTTTACCCAAAATTCGCATCTCCGTGAAGCGTGGCGTGCATCCACATGATGTCACATGCGCGCTTAAATGTGCGCCGTCCCTATTTCTTACAGTGAGAGCGTGTTCCCTTGCTCGATCATTGACGCAGCGCCCCGTCTGGCCAACATAGCTCTTTCCGCACGTTCTTTCCGCACATAGCACGCTCTTTCCGCACATAGCTCTTTCCGCAACATAGCTCTTTCCGCACGTCCCTTTGCCAGCGCTCACTGGATGTGCAATCAACATTACTTTTTACTAAGTATGAATGAATGAATGAATGAATGAATTTTTGTAAATAGCTTGTAGACAAAGGACAGTAAGCTGATCGGCCTGTAATTTTTCAAGTCTTTGACGAATCGTTTCTTATGGATTAAGATGATGTTGGCATGTTTGCAAGATACTTGGTATACTCGCCTTCAAGAGGCACTTCGTATACAGGGTGGATAGTTTTAGAGCGAAAGCTGTTATGAGATCACAACAAGGGTTGTTTCTGCGCCGTAGTTGTCCGCCGCCGCCGCCGGTGTCCGTAATCAATATCGCACGAAATAAGAAAAAAACAAAAATAAATAAAAAAACACCTATGACCGAATGGGAATCGAACCCGGGTCTTCTGCCTGGCAGCCCAGCACACTACCACTGAGCTACGCCACTGCTTGAAATTGCGGTGCAAACTGACCCTATGCAGGCTTCATGTCGGGTAAGGAATCGCGTTAACGTGTGTTGTTAAGCGTTTTAGAACAGTAAAGTAAGAACCGGGCGCCACACAAATCGAATTGCGTAACGAGTGGGTCGTTCAATGCTTCAACCCATTACAAAATGATGATGATGATGCTCCTTGTATGATTGGCACCTACCCACTCAGGCGGATCGGCCAAGAGCCGGGCGGATCATACAGTCTGGATTTATTATTAATTTTTTTTAAAGTGGTAATATCGGTTATAGCTGCAATTATAATAAAAGCCTTAGGCAAAATTCTTCATCGTCGTCAGCCACAGCATCAACAAAGTGCACATAATGCGTTACAAGAGTGTAGCGGGTACCGCGCTTTTCTGAAGAATGACGAATAATGGCATAGTAGACGCTTCCCCACTACACAAAAATTATGATGATTTATATCGTAGTGGGCACCATGCAAGTGCGGTTGTTGTAGTTGCCCCAAGAATGTTTAAAAAAAGGCTCTAGAAATGCCGCTCTCCCAGCTTTCGCTGTGGCTGTGCTGCGAGTTCCGCGCAGGCCTGGCGTTTTTTTTCTAACACAATCTCTCCACCGTCTTTCAACAGGTGTGATGTTACCTGATCCTCACCAAAAAACGGTAGGAAGGGGAAGCTGCATCTTACCGGTACTTACCTACGGAGCAGAAACCTGGAGGCTTACAAAGAGGGTTCCATTTAAACTGAGGACGAAGCAGCGAGAGATAGAAAGGAGAATTATAGGTGTAACCTTAAGAGACAGGAAGAGAGCATAGTGGGTCAGGAAACAAACGGGGGTTATCATAGTTGAAGTAAAGAAGAAACGGACATGGGACGGGCACGTAGCGCGTAGGCAGGATAGCCGTTGGTCAATGAGGGCAACTGACTGGTTTCCAAGAGAAGGCAAACGCTTGAGCGGGAGACAGAAAATTAGGTGGGCAGATGAGATTAAGAAGTTTGCAGGTATAACGTGGCAGCAGAAAGAACAGGACCGGGTTGATTGGCGGAACATGGGAGAGGCCTTTGCCCTGCAGTGGGCATAGTCAGGCTGATGCTGCTGGTGATGATGATGATGATGAATGTATAAATTTGCCTAACAGAAGTAGCACGCAGCACGAGATGCATTCAGCTCATCATATTGACTGTTTGATCTGTTAAGCACATTTTCTTGCTTGGCCCTTGCCGGTTCAACCAACCGGCACGTCCAACCGTGTCATTTCAAGATAGAAATCCGAGCATCGATGCAGTGTATTAACTTTGGAATTGACTTTCTTAAGACTCCTTTCTTGTCATTCATTTTCCGCTGTTTTGCATATACCACCTATGCTTCATAGCAGGCCCGTAGCCAGGAATTTTTTTCGGGGGGGGGGGGGGGGGGGGCACTTGTTGAAAGCCTTGAAAAACACCCATTTTTATTCATTTTTATCGGTAAAACACCCCCCTTCCATCCGAATTTCGGGGGGGGGCGGCCCCTAGGGCCATCCCCCCCCCCCCTGGCTACGTGCCTGCTTCATAGTACAGTTCATTTCATGACACAGGTGTCTGTTCTAGAGGCACTTCACTGTTAAATCAAAGTCATGTAAGTGTGATAGATTGCAGCTGCACATTATGTGCATTTTATCAATGCGGCTGAGATAACCTACCATAAAAATGTGCTCTAATTAGGGGTACTCTAAAGGCTTTCATAGGACCAATGACTTCCTGGAGTACAATAATTTGTTCGATGGCATAATGAGGCAATGTATAGCATTTGATTGCATATTTAACCTAACAAGAACTGGTACCAACTGATATTTTGTGAAGCACCCAGACGAGCAGCATGGCTTCTGAGAGCAGCTGGTGCTCGTAGCTCCACAGCGATGGAGAGGCCATCTTGTATAAAGCACTTTTCTAGCAGTTATATTTATTGTCCTCGGGCTCCTGAGCACCAAGGACATCAATTATTTATCATTATTCCGCACACAATACACAAATTCGCAAAGTAAATTGAGCATTTTTTACTAGAGGCACAGCAGCTTTCCCAGCGAATGCATTTCTAGCATTGTTACTCCTGCTTTGTGGTGTTCTGCCTTTTATGTTAGCACTGAAAGCACCGTTGCGCTTCTTATGCAAAAAACTGATGTTATAAAACTACGAGTGACACGCACTCTTCCTTCAATTTTTTTTATTTGTGATGTTTCTTTTCTATTGGGTTTGATTCCTCTTACCATCTTCCGTTGTCCAGTGTAGCTGTCAGTCTAACAACCTTTCTTAACATCTGTTTCTTTATTCTGTCCATCCTTGCTCCAAACTTTGGCCTTAGAGTAAATTGAAGTCTTCAAGATACACACATGAAGTTCAAAAAACGGCAAGACGGGGAAGATGGAAGCTTGCGATGAAAAAATCCTAAACAGGGCCTTGTGTGCTCGAGCCGACGTTTCGACAAGTGGACTTGTCTTATTCAAGGCTAGAACTGATTTCCTTAGCGCTTGCGTGTATGTGCTTCGTACCCTCTCCTCCATTCTAACAAAAGGAGGGGGAGAGGGCGACTGTGGATAAGGGGGGTGTGGGATTATGTGTGTGTGTAGGGGGGGGGGGGCGAGGGTGCCGAGACGAATTCTACGAGTGAACAGGGAACAGGTGTTCCAACGAAAAGAATAAAGCGGGGGGGGGGGGGGGAGTGGTTTTAGACGTATCGCTGAATCCCAGGTGTCAGAAGAAGCACTACTTAACAATAGTAGGTTTGAAATTCCTACAAGGAGGGCTTAACTCTCACTGGTTTTATTTGTGTATGTACCATATCAAATGGATTCAAGAGCCCCTTTAGAAACGTTTATACCTGCTGGCTGGAGTGTATTGAACTTGTGAATAAGGTATGACTCTGTATATTTTCTGTCTCTTGCAGACCGGGAGTTTGACTGAAGTATGTAAAGTTTGAGATCGTCGAAGTTATGTCGTGCTGCATTAAAATGTTGTGCCACTGCTTTCGGTAATTTCTTTGCCGTGTCCGCGCGATGACCGTTTAATCGAACATTAACAGGTTGTCCCGTTTCGCCAATGTACTGTTTGTGGCAATGTTAACATTCGATCATGTAGATAACGTTTGAACTAGATCAAGTAAAACTAGACTTTATATGATGGACGTAATCACTTGCGCTGCTTTTAACTATCAAGTCATCTTGGAGGTGTTTACAAGTCTTGCATCTTGGACGAGAGCAAGCTGTTGCGTGGGCAGTAGAATGCGGGTTTACTTTTGCATGCACTAACATGTCCTTAAAATTCTTATTGCGGCGGTACACGACCTTTGGTACTTCGGGAAATGCTTTTCTAAGGCGCTCGTTGCTTGCCAGTATTGGATAATACTTACGAAGGATATTTATGTTTGGGAGCGCATTTGAGTATTTGGTTATAAATGCTGGCGGTTGGTTAGATTGTGCTACGGGGACCCTTTTAGCTAGTGTTGCGCACTGAACGCAATCATTGATCATTGCAACAAGTTTCACTCTAGTATTAAATTTACCATGCGCCATTCTCCCAATGACAATAACTTCTTAGACACGACAGTATCTATTCAAGCAGGCAAATTGAAGACGACGCTTTGAAACCAACAAACAGCCAACAATACCTAGATTACACTAGTCATCACCCGCGACACTGCAAACAAGGAATTTTTGTCGGACAGGCGAGGCGTATAAGAAGTATTTGTAGCGACGACGGTGAATACGTTCACCACTTAAGCAACCTAAAGGAAACATTAATTCAAAGAAATTACCCCCAGGAAGCCCTAAACAAGGTCTATAACGAAGCATGTCAACTCGATAGGAAAGCAACACTAGCTAAAAGGGTCCCCGTAGCACAACCTAACCAACCGCCAGCATTTATATCCAAATACTCAAATGCGCTCCCAAACATAAATAATATCCTTCGTAAGTATTATCCAATACTGTCAAGCAACGAGCGCCTTAGAAAAGCGTTTCCCGAAGTACCAAAGGTCGTGTACCGCCGCAATAAGAATTTTAAGGTCATGTTAGTGCATGCAAAAGTAAACCCGCATTCTACTGCCCACGTAACACCTTGCTCTCGTCCAAGATGCAAGACTTGTAAACACCTCCAAGATGACTTGATAGTTAAAAGCACCGCAAGTGATTACGTCCATCATATAAAGTCTAGTTATACTTGCACTAGTTCAAACGTTATCTACATGATCGAATGTTGACATTGCCACAAACAGTACATTGGCGAAACGGGACAACCTGTTAATGTTAGATTAAACGGTCATCGCGCGGACACGGCAAAGAAATTACCGAAAGCAGTGGCACAACATTTTAATGTAGCAGGACATAACTTCGACGATCTCAAACTTTACATACTTCAGTCAAACTTCCGGTCTGCAAGAGACAGAAAATATACAGAGTCATACCTCCAGTGATGGAAGTGACTTTTTACTTTTTGGAGCACACTTTGGAGCAAGAAAATTAGCGCTCTGGAGCAGCCGTAAGTGTTTTAGGAGCAGATACAAAATTCGCCATACACCAATTGGAGTTCAAAGCATTGCCGAAGTAACTCGTAAATATTAATATTTATTATGAAATATATTTCACAGACAACAATCAATGTAAATTTCAAGAAGCAAACAGTTAAAATGATGGCTGGTTGTCAAACATGTGCGGTGAAATGAGCTATATATTTAAAATACTAGTATTTGTGGCAGAAATCAAATCAAACCGGTAAAACTGAGCGCCACAGTTTAGAAGTAACCACAGTACCATATAACTGTTGGCAAATAAGCAGTAGATAATCGGTATGAGATAAAGGCAATCCTGCTCATTTTCACATTTAACCACACTAGCCTGCATATCTAGCTACAAAAAAAAGAACAGCCAAATGAGCTATATGATATGCCAGTTCCTGTTGCATAAATGAGATGAGAGACGATAATGCCGCACACTAGTGGCATACTGGAATGATAGTATACAGATTCTTTTGAGTTTCTTTGGGACTTACGAGTTCGTCAAACAGTAAAAGTTCGTCATTATCATTCTCTCAGTGCCATTACTAACAAAAAATCCCAGTTTGGAGCAGCATGGAGCAGCATTTCTCTTTTGGAGCAGTTTGGAGCAATTGGAGCAGCACTTCCATCACTGTACCTTATTCACAAGTTCAATACACTCCAGCCAGCAGGTATAAACGTTTCTAAAGGGGCTCTTGAATCCATTCGATATTGTACACACACAAAGAAAACCAGTGAGAGTTAAGCCCTCCTTGTAGGAATTTCAAACCTACTATTGTTAAGTAGTGCTTCTTCTGACACCTGGGATTCAGCGATACGTCTAAAACCACTCCCCCCCCCCCCCCCCCCCCCGCTTTATTCTTTTCGTTGGAACACCTGTTTCCTGTGCACTCGTAGAATTCGTCTCGGGCCCCCCCCCTTACACACACACATACTCCCACACCCCCTTATCCACAGTCGCCCTCTCCCCCTCCTTTGTTAGAATGGAGGAGAGAGGGTACGAAGCACATACACGCTAGCGCTAAGGAAATCAGTTCTAGCCTTGAAGAAGACAAGTCCACTTGTCGAAACGTCGGCTGGAGCACACAAGCCCTGTTTACGAATTTTAGGGGCGAAGCTCCTTAAGCCGTGGGTCGTGCGTCCTCAATGTATGTAGTTGTAGGTAGCTACCTCTCGTTTAGTTCATGGAATGTCCGCTAGATGGCGGTACTTGTATATGATGAATATATTTAGGGGCGATACTCCACATGACATTACCTCGGCGGTCCTCGGTTGTCCATACATTCTGAGTAACCAGTAGGCACTGGATTTCGACCTCCAATGTAGCGCCGGTGTGAGATGTCTCCTGTGCGTGATTAAGCAATAAAAATATTCACAACGTACATGTAAAATTAAAGTGAGCTGCGAGTCGCCATGACTCTCATCGACCCTTTAGTATAAATGCGCCCGATCTCACGTCGTTCATGATGTACTGCGCAGAATTTGCGGAAGATTACCGGTTTACTCATTCACTCTGTGGATATCGTGCCGTCATCTCCAGTTCTCGTCTCGTTTCCGAGAGCGAGCTGTCCTATAGACATGCGTACAATATGGCGGTTGGGTGAAGGTACGCTAGATGGCGTTGGCGGTGCAGCTGCTCTCCGATTGCGCGGACCGCCGTACGAGTGCGCTTGCCGGATCGTGCTGCTTGGCGGACCATGGACGACGACCGGTCGTTGAAGTTTGATTAAAATTTCACACACACTATCGCTTTGATTACTGCTGGGCGAAACCACTGAAAATTTCACGGTGTAACCACGATTGCTTCAGTCACCATAACTCTCATCGACCCTTTAGTATAAACGCGCCCGATCTCACGTCGGTGATGATGTACCGGGCAGAATTCACGGAAGATTCACGGTTTACCGATTAACCTCCGCAGCTTCGCCCACTCATCATCATTCACTCCGTGGATATGCTGTGTTTTTTTTTTCAACACATGAAGTTCAGTAGTAGGAGTGTTGTGAACTGCTAAAGCACTGATAACCTTCGCACTACAACCGCCCAATTTTGCACCGCCTTTGTTGATGAGGCCACAGAAAAAAGATTCGCAGTTCAAAACTCACTCCCAAGCCACTGTTTCAGCAAATGCACGTCAATTCAGCGACTGAAACTGCCAGGTATCATGATAATCAAAGAGGTCAAACAAAGGACGCTACAGAATGTAGTAGTTCTACATGACAACACACGTTTAGCCACTTTGCGACAGAGCCCTCTGGTGGCTTGTGTGCCGTAGTCTGCCGCTTTCTCATGCTGTAATACACTCAATTATCACATCGACCAAAAACAAGCAGGAATGTAGGAAACTGTACGCTATTCTTTTAGTTACTTTTGTTTCTTTTTTGTCTTGGAGATGGAAACAGTGTACAATGCAAAATTATCATCGAAATGTCTTCCTACTTAATGATATTCTGTGCCTCGATGATTTTTCACAGCTGCAAGGCGCCGAACGAGGACGTCCACGATGGTTCGCTTCGCTATCCGCTGTAAGCGCTGGAAAACTGGGGCGCATGGTTATGTCACACGTTAATAACGAGCACAAGTCAACACTGAGGATAAAGACAAACAAATCAAGTATGATAACAAAGTAAAGTGAAAACAAACATCGGCTTAGTGTACATGTGATACATGCGACCAAACGACGGCGCGATAAGCGAGGCATTTCGCTCGAGTATTTCCTGAAATCACGTCACTGCATTCGTACTTTATCGCAAGCAATCATATCGCACAAAATATCCCTAACAAAGCGCGCACGCGCCTCGATTAACTGGCCGCACTAAGCACGTAAGTACTACCCTCGCAGTAGCCTTCACATGCGCACCCGGCACGTCACACCGTTGCTATGTGCACCTAATGTCCATCTCTTTCTTTGTGCTTTTAGGGGCGAAGCTCCTTAAGCCGTGGGTCTTGCGTCCCCGTCGTATGTAGCCACCTCTCGTTTAGTACTTCTATATGATGAATATATTTAGGGGCGAAGCTCCCCATGGCATTACCTCGGCGGTCCTCGGTTGTCCATGCACTCTGAGTAGCCAGTAGGTATTTAATTTCGACCTCCAAGGTAGTGCCGGTGTGAGATGTCTCCTGTGCGTCATTAAACAATAAAAAATTCACAACGTACATGTAAAATTAAAGCGAGCTGCGAGTCGCCATGACTCTCATCGACCCTTTAGTATAAATGCGCCCGATCTCACGTCGTTGATGATGTACTGCGCAGAATTCGCGGAAGATTACCGGTTTACCGCATTCACTCCGTGGATATTATGTCGTCATCTCCAGTTCTCGTCTCGTTTCCGAGAGGGCGCTGTCCTATAGACATGCGTACAATATGGCGGTTGGGTGAAGGTACGCGAGATGGCGTTGGCGGTGCAGCTGCTCTTCGATTGCGCGGACCGCCGTACGAGTGCGCTTGCCGGATCGTGCTGCTTGGCGGTCTATGGACGACGACCCGTCGCTGAAGTTTGAATAAAATTTTACACACACTATCGCTTTGATTACTACTGGGCGAAACCACTGAAGATTTCACGGTGTAACCATGATTGCTTCAGTCACCATAACTCTCATCGACCCTTTAGTATAAACGCGCCCGATCTCACGTCGGTGATGATGCACCGGGCAGAATTCACGGAAGATTCACGGTTTACCGATGAACCTCCGCAGCTTCGCCCACTCATCATCATTCACTCCGCGGATATGCTGTGTTTTTTTTTTCGACGCCTTGACAATAGAACCTATGTTTTTGTTGCGGGTTCTCAGATATCATGGTTGCGATCTTTTTTGATACGTCAATTGTTCGTTCCTGCACGTGCAGTGAGTGAAACGTTCGGCGCATGTCCTCCAAGAGCGTTTGTATTCCCAATGCTTCAGAAAAATAACCTTAGTTACGAGTTGGCGTTCTTTCTGTCTCTTCTTGTTTCTTCTCGTTGCCTAACTTTGCGCCACGTCTTTCAAGTAAGGATGCACCAACTGGCCCAGCAAAACGTACTAATAAGAGTCCTTTTTTTCTTGAGAACCTTCGAGCGCGAACTGAAACAGGGACGAAAAGAGAGTGAACAACACACGCGCTTGTGTATTTCCCTCTCTTTTCGTCCCTGTTTCAGTTCGCGATCGAATGTTCGTAAGATGGATATGTACCAACTAGCTCGTCTTTCGGTCTTGCGTCATTTTGTACCTTGAGTGCTTTGTGAAACTCTAGTGAAGCTAACAGTTAGTTATGCTCTTTTCTTCTTTGATAGCGTCGTAGCCCCAGATTTGCGTGGCTATGGAAATACTACAAAACCAAAAGATGCAACTACGTACCTCATGAAAAATTTGGTTGAAGATCTGAAGCAACTTATTGAAGCACTAAGTAAGTGGTGGTGAAGTACTCGTGAAGTACTCTAAACTTCATGTCGTCGTTCACGTGAACAAATTGCTCACTTTCATTGATCGTATCGGGAAGATAAGGCAGATGATTTTGTTAAAACCAGTGTTAAAACCCTGCCAATGCGATTTTATTGAAAGGCCAAGAATCATTTTTATAATGATACGCATGTTCGCACAGAGGAGATCAACGTTTCGGCTAAGATGGTCGTGAATAAAACGAAACGAATTTGAAATTTCAGAAGAATGGAACTGCGTGTGAATTTCGCATACGGCACGATATTACGTAAGATTGAAGGTCAGTAGCTTGTCGCAACATCACAACGACCACCACCACCAGCAGAGAAGAAAGTGTGATAGGCGTAGAGGTGCTGCTTTACTTCAGCAGTTCCCAAGTTCAGAAGCACTGATTAATTTAAAGCTGTGGATCACAGAGGTCCAGATTCACGCTTTACAGCACAAACAGCGGTGGAGAAGGAATTATTTACTGTGAGGTATTTTTAAGGAAAATACTGAAAAGGTCAGAATTCTCTTTGCGGTTCTTGTGCGCAGTTCGCTTGGCACTACAGCAGACACAGCGACAAATAGACCACACAAGATCCGTGATGGCGAAATTTACGAGCTAATTAGCAGGCACTATAAGCCAGCGCCTGCATTCTTCGTATGTGACACTGACCTGCTGTCTGCTCCGCTAAAATGCTGATAAAGAATCTGCACATGGCCAAACGTACTTCATGGTATGTCACGATGAGCAAATGTTAACACCCACGTATTTATGCTTCTTCAGAAATCTGCCTCATGTTCTTGTCCTTGACATTTTGATTTTACAACCTCATAACTTGCACATCTTGCCACAATAACCTGCCGTGAATCTGTAGCTTATTAGCATAATCACGAAGGAACGAATTAAGTAAATGGCCAATAGTTGATGGTATGAGAATTTTTTTTTCATTTGCTCGTTTCCGGTAAGGGAACGTCAGACTACCTGCAGTGAAGTAAAAGGCAATGTTGCACAGAAAAGACATGCGCTTGCAAATGAGTTGCGGCGCACACTGCGGGGCAAAAGAGGATTCAGTGAAATTGTGCGAACCACACGCTTTGTGGGAATTCTTACGTTCAGCTAATACGCATCAGCCACACAAAATAACGTAATACGCTCTCAGACCCAACAATATCGCAGTAAGACGGCATATCTTTTACGGTTAATTCTTATTTTCAAGTAGCTTCTGATGAATCGAAATAAAAAGTATCCAGACCTCCAGATTTCCCGCGCATATGCCCGGATCAGCGCTGCCGTAGTAGTACATGCTGATAGTCCGTTTTGTTTTCCTTTGTTTTGAAAAGCAATTTTTGAGAATTTTAACCGCATAGAAAGGCTTAAAGTTATGTTGCTGTGCCTCGCATTCACTTTTGTTTCTCGATAACGACTCATGCATTGTGGTAGCCTTGTAACTCATCGCAGACGAGTCCACCGAGACGAGGCCTTAGGGAGCCGCAGGGCCACGTCCACCGTCGCCTCCTTACGTGCAGCGCATCGCGCCGCTTTGTGTAATACAGTGTTCCATCGAAAAACAACAACAAATAAAGATTTATGGCCTTTGGCGGTGCCCCGGTACACAAAGAACAACGCCTCCTTCCGGGACACGGGGGAGCAAAGGGCCTACCGCGCGCGGACGATACAAAGAACGAGAGCCGCAGGCACGTCGCAGCAGGTAACGCTGGAGCTTTGACACGCTGCTGGGTAAAAGAATCCTTGAAGCTTTGCTGCACGTTGTCGCGACGGCCACTGGGCGAAGTTATATTCATTTATGCTCCCCTGCTCACATACTTTAAGCGCAGGGTTAATTTCACGTACTCCCCGTGGCTAATACCAAGAAAGCCTTGATATTGTTCACCCTGTGCCACAGAATGGGCATACATCCATGACAATCATTCCCTAGTGAATGACATGTCGTGACTTGAACGGCATAATAATAATAATAATATCTGGGGTTTTACGTCCCAAAACCACCATATGATTATGAGAGACGCCGTAGTGGAGGGCTCCGGAAATTTTGACCATCTGGTGTTCTTTAACGTGCACTG
>JALIZH010012436.1:0-12500 GCA_030522465.1 Rhipicephalus appendiculatus
CATTTAGCTAGAAAGAATAAGTCATGTTAATGGCACATTATGATGGCCATATGATGTGTAACACATGTGCTGAAGCACATGCATTTTATGGTATGGTCAATTCATTGGTCACATATCAGCACTAGAACTTGCCAAGGTTACATGTGCATATTTATGGAATTTAGGAGATGTGTCACTTGTGCAAGGCTAATTTAATCACATTGAGATAAGTCAGTTGAATCTGTTGAACCTCGTTGTTGAATCACCTTGTTCCTTCCCTCTGGTTATTTTGTTTTACTTTTTGTTGCCATAGTGTTTATGATCAGCACACAGTATTCCGACTGTTGACACAATTTCTGACAAGGTAAACAGGCTGGTACTTTGTCCACGTCTTCTATTGTCGTCATTACAAGTGCACTGTTTAATTTTGCCATGAATCAATACCAAGTCGCCCAATCTTCAGTCCTAAACAGAACAGCTGTGGTTGATGAAGAATTTGCACCCCTTTACACTACAATGCTAACTTCACTGACAGCCATAGCTCGGCACACTCACTCATGAGTGCACTCAACTCACACTCACTCACACTCATTTGAACGTGGTGAGTTGAGTATGAGTGAGTACTCATGAGTGTGAGTGAACGTGAGTGTGAACGTGAGTGAGTACTCGTGAGTGTGAGTGGAGGTGAGTGTGAACGTGAGTGAGTACTCATGAGTGTGAGTGGACGTGAGTGTGAACGTGAGTGAGTGCGAAGGCTGGAAAAATTGTGGTGAGTGAGTTTGAGTGAGTACTCCCTTAAAGTGCCGACCTATGCTGACAGCTAAAACTACTTGAATGATGGTACACAGGACAAAAGTACACTTCTGGTGCTGTTTCGCATTTCATTGCAGTTGTGTACTTTTTGCCCTCTGTACTTTAAGTGAAAAGTTCACAAGAAACTACTTAGCAGCATCTCACTATTGCATTTGTTTTGTGTTCTGTTTAAAGGTCTGCAATAGTATAGTCAAGTGTGAGTCTTTGCCAAGACATTAATATTTCTGGATATGGAAAGCTTAATGGACTTCTATTATTTTCAGGAAGACATTTCTGGCAAAGCTGCAAGACTTGCTCACCCACTTGTTTGTGTACAAGACACTGTATTTTGGGAACACTCCCCTGTGCCTCACTTTACACTAACGAGGACCTGAAGTGTAATGCAAACCACAGAAAGATGTACACACTTAGTGCGAAAAAATTACAAAAATAAAGAACCATGCACTCACAGAATGAGTATGAACGTGACTAAAAACGCCATACACGTGTTAAATTTCAGTTGCTAATACTGTGTTGTCCTGTTCCCTTCATTTCTATTTCTCTGTGTGTTGCTGTTTTGTTTTCACACTTTAACTATGAACTCAATTCCCGACTGCTTTACAGGCTCTATAGATTCGTAGTCAAATTCTATTCAACCACATCCAATATGCCAAGCCACCAGCCACTACTTGTAGGAAATTTTTAATTTTAGGCATGTGATTGCCTAATTTCAAGTTGACTTTGCAGTCATGGTAGTGGTATTAACTTTCAATGTGGTAATTATGCAGATGCCATGAAGTGAGGAATTAAAGATGAAGAACTTTTTTAGGTTGCAGATGACAGTGGCTGGCATGGGAATATTGTAAACATAGCTGTAGTAATTATGTATAATAGAAGTATTGGTATATTGCAGTTGTGTGATAATGGCGACAAATTCCCAAGTATATTTCTAGAAAACTGCGTTCATTTTCAGATATTTGTGAGTAAGTATGTGCAGCCATATATGAATGCAATGTTGTCATTTTGCTGTCATGGCTGAACGCCTTTACGAATTGTGGTAAGTGGATCTACAATCAACACCACAGGTATATTTTGGACTTTTCTGCAGAAAACAGAACTGTATGATGATGTGTGACATGTCTTGATGGCATAGGGCACACTAATTCAACTAAAATCTACAACATGCCTCCCTGCATGGTTGCATATTTCTTAAAAGTAATGCTAGCCTTAATATACTAGCTTAGTTGCCTTCATGTGCAGGCTGACACCAAGTTCCTTGTAGATCCCATTTCCCTGGATTGTGTTTACATACTAGCACTGTGAAGTGCACATGTCAGTGTGCATTATGATGAGATTTGCCACACTACTTTCATGTTGCTTTACTGTTGTGAATTATATATAGTGCTTGGGGTGTACTGTATACGTTCTTAGTGTTTTGTATTGCGTGTAGGTTCTGTGCAAGAAGATGGAAATATACATATGCTTACACTGACATGAGAACTGCTACTGTTTTGATTCCAATAAAATATTGGGAACACTGTTTTTTCTTATCATTCTTATCACAGATGTTTCGTTGAAGAAGACGGCAATACTACATTTTTTTATTCTTGCTACATCATCTGTGCAAGAGGAGTGCCGCATACACATGGACTTTCACAAGGGCGAAGTGCATGTGCATTAACTTTTTTTTATTTAACAGGAGACCTGTCACCGCTAATTTGGGGTGGTTGTACTTGACATTGGGGCATGCTTACGCATTTGCTTTAATGCATTTGTGTGATGTTTAACAATGAAGGTTAATTAGTAAGATTATAGGTAGTCGTTGTAGTAAGATTGTAGGTAGTAAGATTGTAGGCGAGGGCGTTGTCTCTTTGTTCTCTCTTCTTCATTACAGTAGTAAGATTGTTGGTAGTCTCCGAGTGTGAAAGCGACTAAATACTGAATTTGAGTTAGAGAATCACTGTGTGCCCCGCGAAAGTGCGAGTTGCGAATAAGTGCTAATTGTGGATATAGATTATCGTTCATCTAATCTGAAGTCGCTGCTGCACCTCCGTTTGGCTCGTGAGAGTACGCGCGCAATAAATGCACTTAGTGTAGGCGCGTTACAATGTCCTTGTAACTCAGGCATCTGCATAGGCGTGCACACGGGGAGGGGGGGGGGAGAGTCTGCCCCGTGCATTGACTTAATAGGGAGGGTGGGCGCAGCGACGAGCCTTCGTCCCCTCCCCCCCCTTCCACCTGAAGAGGCACCCTGCGCACGCTTGTGGGCATCTGCGTGAGTAACTTTTATATACTATGGGAGTCGTAGCGGTGAGCGCGCCGGTGGATGACGAGAACGATGGACACAGGCACGCTCGCGCTTAGGGGCCGCTGACAGTGTTTTGAAATGATAAAGATGTGTTGCTCAGTGTTTCGTCCTCGTCTCTGAGGGCTTCCGTGCGGCGGAAGGCACACACCCCATCAATGAAAACACAGGCGGTCATACAGCTCAGAACACGCCGCTGCCTTGGGACGCGTGCAGCTCGCGGCAGAAACAACGAAAATAGCTCCACATCATACGCCCATGGAATGCACATATGTTCGGCCATCTGAGGATATTTTTGTCACGCTGGTATCCACGAATTTCGGGCGAGTGAAACAGTGTCGAAGTACTCAAGAGGGCACACGTTTACAATTTTTCTAGCGGCACGACACGACGAACCGAATAGTTCGAAGCTGAAGGTGTTTACCTTGGCCTTCGTGACGCGCCTGAGTTTATGTACTGGCCTTGCGAAAGCGCTAACACATGCCGATGCTACGAGAACAAAAGTTTGATGTGTCGCCGACGGGTTAGTAGCCGCTTCGTAGATATATACCCCCGTGAAAAACTGCGCAAGCTAGTGGTGGCGCTGTGGTGTAATGGATATGATGTTTGCTTTCAGTGCGTGTGGTCGCGAGTTCGATTCCTGTGTCGTGCGTGCTTGTATGCATTTGTCATGTATGTGCATGAATACATCAATGTCCATCTTCTAGTATGTCCTAGCTATGAATAGTTGCAAGAAATGTCTCTAAAACGCTAGTATAGCGCCTGTAATACCTTTTTTTTTTTCTCGCCCTCTCTCGGGCCGCGTATAAAGGGGCGTTTTAAAAGCTCTCAAAAGAAGCAGAAAAACTTCCAATGAACTCCGTTCAAGCCCCCCGAAATGAGTTAAATAAAAACACCAAAGGTACCTCCTTAATTCCCTCTTTTGACTCCGTTTACTTTGTAAACAAACCTTGTTAAGCCTTCTGCACCGCAAATCGACTGTGTATCTCGAAAACGGAGCTGTTTTATCGGCAGTATACGCTTAGCGAAGCCTCATTACTCAAATCTAAATCAAATACCAGCATTATTTGGGAATGAATGAGTTTAATAATGCAGGCCGACGGCTAGAAAGATTCGAAGTGGACGGCTGTCGCTTCAACAGGCACCGCCATCTTGCCCTGCGTACCCCCCTAAAACCTCCTTTGGTAGGGGGTTTTGCGTAGTACCTTTAGGATGCAAGTTAAGAGCCGGGCCCAAAACTCCCAAAAAGGCTCAAACCCGTTTGCTGTGCAGGCAATGACTAGAGCTAGTCTGTGAAGTCATAGCAGTATATATATATATAAGTTTTTGTATGCTGAATTTAAATCACCAAGTATAGACGATGTTACCTAACACACTTGGGCGCCGCAAGATTGGGCTGTTAACAGGAGGATTTCTTTTTTTTTTGTATATCGCCAAAATTATTATGGTCATCATAAGCCGAATGCATCAACCCAACCACATTCATGCGCATGCGTCTACACCAGCAATATTCGTTTATTTCTTAAATATACAAAACAGCGCGATAACACCTCATCATGACGGCTTCAAAACCCTTTTGTAAAATTGGCGATAATAAACGGTACGTGTTTTTTCGTTTAACCCACGTAATTTGACATAAAAAGAATTAAGGCAGCTTCGCCCTAGTGGTGCCAAGCCTGAAGGAATTGCGGAGCTGGGTAGGTTTCTAAGTTTGTCTTCGGTTTTCTCTTTTTTTCTTCAATTCTGTCTCTCTCTAGATATTTATTCCTCTTTCTCGCTGCCATCATTCTTTCTCTTTCTTCCCTTTCTCTTTCTGTTTCTTTCCGACTTCTTTATTTCTATCTACTTCTGTCTGTATATTTCTCTCTCTGTTTCTTTGATTCTCTCTTTCAGTCTGCCCCTTTCTGTTTCTCTTCCCTTTCTTTCTCACTATTAATTTTTTTATCTTTCTTTTATGCTGTGCTTTACTCTCTTCTCTCCTTTCCTTGATCCTCAACCTCATCTCTCATCTTCAGCCTCAATTCCCTTACTCATCCCCTTGGCACACAATATGCTATACAAGGCTATGTTATGCTACGCTAGCGTGCCTGGATAGACGAGTGATTACATTGCTAGCCTTCGGATAGTGGGTACGCGGGTTGGGACACCGCCTCGTCAAGAAAATTGTTCGCTTCGCATTTAAAGGGGCCCCTCACCACTCCGCGTTGAAAGGCGAGGGAGCTCTTTTCTCCTCGCCTTCGCTACCCTTCCTACAGGTGATAGATCCTCCTGGCCACTTATTTCTTAAAAGCACGTGAACAATGTCAGAACTGAGCGCTCAAGCCCATCAAGGTTTCGCGCTGCTCGGCTACACGCTATTATGCAGCTTCCGCAGTCGGAAACACCCAAAATAAAATGAAATCAGTTGATTGCGCACGATAGTCGTTCTAGGCAAGGAAGAACGGATGGGTGGCTGCATGGCAAAGCAGTGCCGGAGACGATTCACGTCTGACATTTCGCGTATATGGACCAATCGAGAGCACGCATACTATGTACAGGCGTGAGCAAAAGTGTGCAGACCACGGGAACGCGTGGCCGAATGCATCGACGCGCCATCTAGCCACGTGACGCTTGCTGCGGTGCGCATGCGCGTCCCATCATATCAGTTGGCCTCTCATGTCGCTCTGTCTGACGCTGTTACAGCGCTCGCAGCCAAAACGACAACTGGGTGTCGCTTTGCTTGCTCCACAGAATCTGTGCTGTTCCTTTACGTAGCGGCTACGACGGGGCCGGTTCAAGCGCCAGGCTCGCGTCGTTTTTTACACCAGTTAATTAGCCGAACTAAGCATAGCTAGCATCGCATAAGCTGAAGCCAAGCACACAACATTAAGTTTTCTCAGTCCAGCTAGCCTTTGTCGCGTTAACCCAAGTTAAACTAAATGAGCCTAGTTAAGTCAAAGTAAGTATAGCCGAAACTAATCTTACTTGAGCAGTGAGCACGGTATCACCTAATGAACTCAGGCGTAAGTAGGTTTAATTAAGCCTAGTCCAGCTTGCTGTTTTCATGTTACGCGAAGTTAAGCTTAGATGAGTCCAGATAAGTCGAGGTAAGTATAGCCAAATCTAATTAAGCATAATTGATCATACTATCTCTTCATTTAGCCGAGCGAAACTAGCCTAAGTAAGGCAAACCTAACCGTGGCCAATTAATCCAAGTCGACTTTCTCATGAGCCCAGAGAAGCCAAGCCCAAGAAGATACTAATTACTCCTTACCGACTCCAAACTAATTAAGCTCATTCACGTCTAATTAGTGTTAGTTAAGGCGAATACTAATTATGCTTGATTAATTAGCCTGACATCCCACCAAAAACACCCTAGATACTGGAGTTTCACGTGACATAATTACGCTAATTATGCATAACTAAGATAATTAGGCAGGTTCAAAGTAAGTATAGATAAATCTGATTAAATGTGGTTGATCCTGGTATCATCAAACTAATCGTATCGTAATTAGGTCTAATTAAGCAATATCTCATTAAACCCAATTAAAGTAATTAAAGTCGAATTTTCATGAGCTCAGAGAACCCGAGCTCAGGAATGTACTAACTACTCCTGACCGAGTCGAGTCTCATTAAGCTATATTAGATTTAGTTAGCGTTAACACTAATTATAAATATTAGTGATTAATGTGTGTGACATCAAAGCCCACCCGAGGTACTTTATTTTGTGTGCTTGGCTTCATCAGGATATGCGATACTAGCGATGTATACTTCGGCTAATCAACCGGCGTAGAAAACGACGCGAGCCCGGTGCTTGAACCGGCCACGTCGCAGCCGCTGCGTAAATGAACGGCACTGATTCCAATGCAGATTCTATGGAGCAAGGAAAGCGACACACTGTCGTCGTTTGGCTACGAGCGCGGTAACCGCGTCAAACAGAGCGGCATGAGAGTCCAACTGATAGGACGGGACGCGCATGCGCCAATGCATGCGCCCCGCAGCACGCTTCACGTCGCTAGGTGGCGCGTCGATGCATTCGGCCACGCGATCCCGTGGTCTGCACACTTTTGCTCACGCCTGTACGTCACGGGAATGAATGTCTGCGTCACGAAAGTGTGCAAGAAAGACGAGAAACGCAAGGAGAGAATAATGCGCTCGTTTTTTGTATTTTAAGAGGCTGGTGAGGGGCCCTTTAAAATTAAACTACATGCATCTGACAGCTATTCATCGGCAGTGAATATGTTGGGAGTGATTCCGTTTTTATGCTTACACACCATATCACAATTTCACAGTGCTGAGTTCGCCTTCAAACGTTCAACCAGGTTACGAAGGGCACAAATGATTGAAAGAAAGCACAAGGCTCTGTCTCGTTTACTGCATTCGCTTCTTTATCAAAGCCGCCTCGGCATGCTCTCGACATGGGAGCTGAGGGAAGCTTATCGATTCAATTTAAGTTTTGCGAACGTGTCGGCTGCCTATAGCGCTCAGATAGCGGCGATGGCCCGTCGAAAAACAAGATAAGCTGCATAGTTCGCACGAGTGAAACGCCCCCATATTCAGCCAATACTTCCGAGCGGACTGCTGCTTCAAACGATGGCGCCTGCAGCGCTGCAGTACACACTGGTAGGCTTCACTGAAGATTTAGACTGGAAGCCTGTGCACTTTGTTAAGCCCCTGCCAAAGAACAGGCTGTGCAGTGTATGCGGACTCGTACGCAAGACAGTCGCTCACCTCTCCTGCGGCCACGTATCGTGTTCTTCCTGTTACGAACAGTGCAGAACGACCGAAGGGTACACTTGTCCGATTGACGGTGAACACTGCCCGGAAGAGGACGCTGACTGGAGAGACTTCCCTGCTGAAAAGCTACTGACACGAGAGGTAAGCCAGTGATACAAGAAACTGTATATTTTGTTCCGCAGCGTCTGCAATGCGGCTGTTTGACTAAGCGTGGCAACACCAGGTCGACGAACGTGTTACTGTGAGATAAATATCAATCAATCAATCAGTTCATCATCATGATATAAAAGGATGTTACAGGGAGTAAAATATATAGGCGAGGGTCCCAAAGTACACGACTGCAACGGGACCCTCGGTGATGATTAGAAATAAATAAAACAATTACTAGCAGCTGTTAGAATCGCAGAAACAAACAATACACAAAGCAGAATGAAAAACAAAAAAAGGCAAAAAGCAAATAATATATACTATTATAGTATAGTATAATATATAGTATTGTATAGTATTATAGTACAGTATAATATATAGTAATATATAGTATTATAGTATAGTATAAAGCAACACAAAAAATACAGATCAAATATATAACAGATGCTCTTTTAATGAGTTTTTAACTGAAATTGAAGAAACTTTACATTTTAGTGAGGTGACCAAATTACCCCATGTGGAGATGGTACAGAAGTGAGAAGATGATTTACCATAGTTAGTATAAACCTTAGGAAGTAAAAAGCTATTGTTAGCCGCAAACCTGGTTGTGTTAGTATTGACTAAAATCTTAGGATCAATGAAATTAGCAGAAAGTTGATTTCTTATTTGTTTATGCAGAAACATAACTAGATTAAATCGAAATAGGTTGCTAACAGTTAAGATGTTATTGCATTGAAGAAGGGGAACGGCACTACTGTCGCGAGAACAGTTAAAAGTAGAGCGAAGAGCTTGATTTTGTAGATGTTGTATGGATGAAAGACGACACTGGTAAGTATTTCCCCATGATGCGATGCCATAAGTGATATGAGCATGAATGAATGCGAAGTAAAGAGAAAGGAGTGCTTTATGAGAAAAATATGAACGAGCTTTGAGTAATGCGCGAATGCCGAATGCTGCCATTTTTCTAATGTGAGCAATATGGAGAGCGAAGTTAAGGTTGTCGTCGAGGTGAACGCCAAGAAATGATACTGTGTCACAGACATTAATCAAATGAGAGTCAACTGTGATCACTGGTGAAGTGGTTAACTTGCGTTGAGCTGATCTAAAAACCATAAACTTAGATTTATTTGGATTAATAATTAAATGATTTTCCTGGCACCACTTTGACACGCTACGAAGTACAGCATTTAATTTATTAGTGACGGTATCAATACATCTATCCGCAAAGGAAATGGTAGTATCGTCAGCATATAAAACGCAGTGAGCCATGTGTATAATGTCAGGAAGGTCATTAATGTAAACTAAAAAAAAGTATCGGACCTAGGAATGACCCTTGAGGAACCCCTTGATTTATTGTTTTAGTAGAAGAAAATGAGCCTGATATGTAAACAGTGCTTTCTGTTAAGGAGGTAACTGTTTAAAAATTTGAGGGATGGACCTGTAATACCGTATGCTTTGAATTTCTTGGATAAAGTGAGATGACTGATGGCATCGAATGCCTTTGTGAAGTCCAAAAAAACTGACCCAACCACAAATCCGGAATCAATGGAGCGTTTGATGAAGTCTGATAGGGAAAGAAGAGCAAGGTTAGTAGAACTTCCGGCGCGAAAGCCAAATTGACAGGGTTTCAATATATTAAATTTATTCAGGTACTTGTTTAGCCGAGTTATAAATAGTTTTTCGATAACTTTACTCAGGGAAGAAATAATACAGATGGGGCGATAGTTGGAAGCAGATTGCTTATCACCCCTTTTAAAAATCTGAAGAACTTTAGCTATCTTCAGAGAAGTAGGGAAAGTGCCACGCTTGAACGCAAGGTTTATCATTATAGAAAGTGGCTCAGAAGTAACGTCTACTACAAGTTTTAAGTGTCGTGTTGAGATTTTATCTATACCATGGCCGGTTCCTTTGAGACTTTTGATTACTGTAGACGTGCCATCAGGTCTCACGGGGAAAAGAAAAAAAGAATGATTACAACGTTGTATATTACAGCAAGAACTGCAATGTTTTTGATTGAAAATTTCGAAAACAATAATTACTAAAGGCATCAGCAACACTTTCAGGGTTATCAAGTGTAATACCTTTATATATCACTTTCTGCAAAGGTAAACTATATCATGACCGATTTAGGAAATCGTTTAAGAGTTGCCATTGTCTTTTAGAGTTGTTGTTTTTTTCACTAGATATTTGGTCTTCATAATATTACTTCTTGGCATTTCTCAGGAGACACGAAATAACATTCGAATATTTTTTACAGCGTGAAGATAAAGCAGTGTTAAATGGTCGTCTTTTGACTTTTCTGTACAGGTTATCTTTCTTAGGCATACTTTTTAGCAGTCCCTGAGATGACCATGAGTTCTTAGAATATTTGTACCTCTTTTTTACATTTGACTGTTTTAGTACACTCTTCTGCGGCTTTAAGGCGAAGTATATTACGCGCTTGTGTTCATGTGACCACGTATGCTAGACAACGCTAACTCATTAACTTGATGTTTTTTTTTTCTTCGACGGGAGTTGTACGCCACAGATCATACCGAAAAAAGAGATACAGAGTTACTTTTCAAAGGTTCTGCTTCCGCCGAACACTTCTCATTCACGATTACATGCCACACAGTTTTATGCTTACATTGGAATCGTAAGAGTAAACGTAGGAGTGCGTCGGCTTCCCATTAAGGGGAACCAAGCTTCACCGCAAAACCCCCCTCCTTCATGGTTGGTTGATTTCGAAAGAGAGGAAATATGCAAAATGAAGAATGATGACACGCTTCTGACAAGGGCCTGCCTGAGCTCTTAGGCTTTTCGGGGTAAACATGGCAAGAAAACAGGTCTAAGAATGCATCATACGTGCTTCTCGGCTCTGCGATGATTGTCAAAAGCCCCTTTCGTCACAACCTTCACCTCAAACTGTGAAACTTAATAGACGTATAATGAACACTCGAAGCGCTCCTTATATGTCTGGGGGAGGGGCTGCGCACACGTCAATGAGAGTGAGTACGCATTTGAGTGACTAGGATCAGCTTTGGCAAACGTTACGAACACACGAGGTCGATGACATCCCGCGGAGCAGATAAGCCCAAAGAAAACACGGACGAATCAATGCTTCACAGTTTGGACAGCTTTCATTTGGGGTGTAACTGGCCTCAATTTCAGGTGCCTTAATTTTTAGACAATATTAGACAATCTTTTAGTGGAAAGTGACAATACATGTCACCTGCGCCAGCGAATCGATTTCCCTTAGAATGCACCGTTTGGTGATCTGTTTCTTTCGAGCCGTGAGCGAAGAAACCACAGTATCAGCCTTTCTTTAACTATGAAGGATAAAACTGGGGGTTCCTACTGCTGCGCTCTTTCTTGTTGCAGGCGTCATAATTTTTCTCTCCCGCTTAGAGTTTAAGAGAAACAAAACCGATGACCACCACATGTCTCACGAACAAAATGAAGTGTGCGCTATTGAATTTCTGAATGCTTGCCGATTTTCCTGGCCGTATTCCGGAGCGCCTTGATTCAAATATCACTTCCCTGTCACGTGTGCTTCTGGTCTTACGTAATGAAGCCGCCACGCTTTCTGCACCCCGCGAGTAGTTAGTTTCGATTGCGCCCTTAAAACTTGATTATAATTTGGCGAATTAACTGTGACCTTCCTGATTGATAAAAAATGGGTATGCTATGCATTGCCACACACTACAACTTTGTAGTACCAACAACTGTCTTCAAGTCAATAAATGAAAACTTATTTTTTGGTAAATAGCATTGTCAATGATATTTTGACTGCTCCAAAGTATTTTCACATCGACGTATAGTACGTGTGAGCAAACGATTGGAGCATGACTCTCAGAGGCTTTTATAAAGAAATATGTATTGTAAAAAAAGACACCCGTACACAAGTTTCTTGCCTGAGAAAATTAGTATTGAGTGTATTGCTCTAACCTGTAATGCTGGATCAATTCTTTCGCCAATGCAGGTTATGTGCTGGAACCGAAGACATGGTTGCTCACTGATGATGGCTGCATCAGAAATGCATAAGCATTTCCACCGAGAATGTGAATACCACTGCACATCCTGCACAAGATGCTCGGCGATGGTTTTATGCCGTGACGTGGGTGAACACCTGAGAGCCTCATGCAGTGCACATGCAGCACAACAAGCAACGGAACGCGAGGGAAAGCCAGGCGACGTTGTGGTGATAGAAATACTAGAAGGTGTTAGAAAAGTAGTGCAAGAGGAGGCAAGTGAAGTGAAAGCACTTCTAGAGCGAGCATTTGGGGAAAACGGTACCCTTAATGATAGCCTTATTGAGGTCTCCCAAAGTGTGAACTCTCTAAAGGAATCAGTGAGCCAGGGTATTGCGCCTGTAGGAGAAATCAGTCAAATGACACATCGCGTGTTGGATGGCATCAACACATTACATGGGTCGCTAAACAGTGAAATGGCCGATGTAAAAAGGCAAAACGAAGAGCTTCCTAGAGTCAGAGCTGCAATCGAAAGCGTGAAAGAAGATGCCGGAGCAAGCACGAAGACAATGCTAGAGATCCAAAATAAATCACTAGCGTACGCCGAAGAG
>JALIZH010012436.1:17500-69674 GCA_030522465.1 Rhipicephalus appendiculatus
TACAGCTGCTTCGAACGATGGCGCCTGCAGCCCAACAATACACACTGGTAGGCTTCACGGAAGATTTAGACTGGAGGCCTCTGCACTTTGTGAAGCCCCTGCCAAAAAACAGACTGTGCAGTGTATGCGGACTCGTACGCAAGACCGCCGCTCATCTCCCATGCGGCCACGCAGCGTGTAATTCCTGCTACGAACAGTGCAGAACAGCCGATGGGTACACCTGTCCGATTGACGGTGAAAACTGCCCGGAAGACGACGTTGACTGGAGAGACTTCCCCACTGAAAAGCTACTGTCACGAGAGGTAAGCCAGAGCTGCACGAATTCGTATATGTGGTTCCGCAGTGTGGGAAATAAGGCTGTTTGACTAGGCGAGGCGATAGTGGTCGACGAACACGTTACTGTGAGACAAATAGCCGAGCACCGTAGGAGCGCTTATTTGTGACCACGGGTGCCCGAAAACGTTGTCCGTAATTGCACGATACTGATGACACGAGTTCTATTGCGGCTGTTGACTTGGTTTTCTTTTGGAGCGCAGCTCTTGGGCACCCGATCCTGCGTAGAGCGGAGTCACCGTCGCCGTCGGTGGCGTAACCGACAGACTTGAAAAAGTAACCGATAGACATGCAAAAATGAAGAGAAAAGAAGATACCCAGGATACGATGAGATTTGAACCAGCGCCCTCTGCGGGGCTGTCCAATATTCCACCACAGAGCCCCGCTGGTGCTTGACTCATTTGCAAAACGGCCCTATACAGGCTTCACGTCGGGCAAGGAATCGCATTAAGCTACATATCATAGTGTGGTAGAAGAGTAAAATAACCACCAGTCATCACACAATGCAAATTGGGCAACAAGTATGTGGTTTATGGCTTTCCACACACCGCAAAGTGCTGAGACATAATTATTCGTCATCAACTACGTGGAGCATGCACAAAGTGCACGTAATACCTTACAGATATGTAGCGGGTACCTTGCTTATTCGCAGAAAGACGAATAATGGCGTAGGGCCTACTGCAAAAAATATATATATATTTATGGCGTAATCGATACCCTGCGGAAAGCCAAAACTTCAAACACAGTTGGCGTTGCCCCAGCACGAAGCTGCGCTCAGAATTTTCATTAGGCAGTATCGTAATCGTAGGCGACAATTTTTGGACGCGAGTTGTGCGGCACAGCCCATGCGGAAAAAGAAAGCCAGTTACTTGTTAAATGTACTCATTCCGCATGACACAACTTGGACATCATTAGCGATTACGTGCTATACAGTTTTACGCTTACAATGGAATCCATTTTGAGAGTGAGCTTAGGTGTGCGGAGGGCTCTCCATGATGAGCGAGCAAGCTTCAACGCTGAGCCACTCTATGGTTGGTCCAGTTCGAAAGACAGTGAAAATCACAATGAAGCGCGACGACGTACTACTCCCTACGGTGTGCCGTTGATCCGTGGCATTCCTGGCGTGAAGATGGCAAGAAAACGGTATCTAGAATGCAACATGAGGGTTCGCGGATGCGATTATTCTCAAAAACCGGCTTAGTCGCTACCTTCATTGTGAACAGTGATGGGAAAGATGTGACTGAATAAACAAATGAAGAACATTTGGCGCCCTCCTTAGATAGTTAGCCTCCCCCACTTACCGTGCACACACCCGCCTGCGCGCACGCCAATGAGACTCGATGACATCCCACGGAACACCAGATCAACCCAGGAAAAACACAGACGAGTCACTGCTTCACATATCATACAGCTTTCACATGGGATGTAACTAGCTTTAATTTTAGGTGCCTTAATTTGTAGACGAAATTAGCAGGAGAGCGCGTCATGGCTGTATCTTCTAGTGAAAAGCGCCAATTCACCTCATTTGCACCAGCGAATCGCATTAATCTCGCGTGTGGCGTTTGGTGGTCATCTACTTCCTTCTAAGTGCGCAAAACAAAACTGCAATATTAACCTTTCCTTTGCCTATGCAGTACAAAATTCAGAGGCGGCAACTGCGGCACTCTTTGTTACAGACAGGCTCAGTAGTTTCTCGCTCCTGCTTATCGTTTAGGAAACAGATAAGCACCTCACATCGCATGCATACAATATGTAGGATACCCTGTGTAATTTGGAATGCTTGCCGATTTTTCTGACCATATTTTAGGTGATGACTCTGCGGCCGGAGCCACGTTGAGATTGTGTTCGCTACCTGGGCTGTTTCCTTTTGGCGGCGACAGATGGCGCTAACGGTCGGTGGCTAACCATTACATCGGTGCTATACAGGTTGGCGATGCAGGCAGTAAAATTGAATATAGAAACTTGGGTAGAGCAAAATTATATTTTGGGAGAACTTCAGAATGGATTCCGAATCGACAGGCGGTTAGACGATAACCTGTTGTTCTTACTCGGTGTATAGAAATATCTAAAATAGAAAACAGGCCCTTATACGTAGCTTATCTAGACATCACTGGGGCGTATGACAACGTTAACCAGGAAATTTTGTGGGATATATTGAAGGAAGTGGGCATAGGTGACGACTGTATACAGCTTTTGAGGGAGATATACCGAGAAAATACAGTTTGTGTAGAATGGGAAGGAAAATTTCCCCATCTGCCTCTAAAGGGAACCATGTGTGGATGCGAAGCAGCGGGGAGATGGCTGGTTTGAGCGGGAGAAACGTCGCCGCTCCCATTCCGCGGCAGCGGTCCGGGCGCTCATCGCGGCGCTGCACAGGAGAGCGAATGAGGCGCGCGCGCTCCGTCATTTTCATACCGCGGAACTACCGTGGCGCCCCCCAGCGGAGTATGCAGCTGTCGCACCACCTGTCGTGCGCGCCGCTCCGTAGAGTAGAGGATTCCTAGAGGAGAGAAGGGGGGGGGACCGTTGAAGAGGATAGAGCGAGGGGGGAGGGGGACGCGCTTTGGGGGTGTGGGACGCGGGCGCCGCTCCGTAGAGTAGAGGAGTTCTAGAGGAGAGAGATGGGGGAGCGTAGGAGAGGAGAGAGCATCTGTCGTGCGTGACGCTCCGTAGAGTAGAGGATTCCCGGAGGAGAGAACGGGGGCGACCGTAGAAAAAGAGAGAGGAGGAGGGGACGCCCATGCGCCGTGGGGGTGTGGGACGCGGGCGCCGCTCCGTACAGTAGAGGATTTCTAGAGGAGAGAAAGGGGGAGTGTAGGAGAGGAGAGAGAGAGGGGGGGAGCGGACGCGCACGCGCTGTGGGGTGTGGGACTGTCACATATTGGAGGTGACAAGAAAAATACGATGAAAGAAGAGGAAGACGAGAAGCACGCATGACGTAGAACCACGACACCAGACGAAGAGAAAGACGAAGTGGGCGATATTAAAGCGAAAGCGAAGGTGACGTGGACAGGGGGGCCCTGGGTGTTCCATCGTGAGCGCGTGAGCTGGGCACGAGCGTCGCCGGCTTGTGTTCCGGGCGCCCCAGCTCTCGTTCTACGGCATCGCACCGTAGACTCCGGCTGGCCAAGGACCGGAAGGCAAGCACGAGGACCCGCAGCGGCCTGGGAGCACCATCGGTTGTGCACCGAGCGTCCCATCCTACGGCACCGCACCGTAGGCCTCGCCTGAGCCAGTTCCTGTCCCTGGGAGACGCGGGCCAGCGCAAGTACCTGCGACGCGCAGGTCACTGAACTTCGAGTCCCCCAACCTCAACTACAACGCCGGCACGCGTTCCTCGCCACGGAAGGACGGATATGACTGTGGTAGTGGTTGACGGCCTTCATATTACTACAGTGTTCTGGTTCGCATAATGGGTGCTTCCCTACATCATGCAAGTGGCCGGACGCGGGACACGGGAGGTTCGCGGGAGGGGAGGGACGGACATAGCACCGAGCATAAGATGCTTCGCATCTAATAAGTAGCAAGGACAGCGTTGCAATTAGCAAGTTACTGAGGCCGGGATGTCCCTTTGTCCCAGCTGTTATTCATGCTGTACATGGTGAGGATGGAAAAAGCGCTAGAAGGTAGCAAGATTGGATTTAATCTGTCACACAAACAGGCCGGCGCGATGGTTGAGCAGAAGCTTCCAGGTCTAGCGCCTCAGTGAAAATCCGCGGGTTTTAGGTGTGGCCGGTCGTAGACGAAGAAGATGAAGGGGAGAGACTCACGTGCTGTTCGCCCGTGTAGCGTTGTGTAGCCTGCGTGACATGCGAGTTATTGAGTATAAGTAAATTATTCTACATCCTTTTATTTCGTCTCGTGTCTTCAACGGCGCCCGAAGACAACATAGGAATGCTGGAATTATGAAGCACAGAGAGTTATTGGGATACAATAGGTACGAGGTGCTTCGGGTGCTGTGGAAAGGTGTGATGGTTCCGGGGCTTACATTCGGGAACTCAGTGGTGTGCATGAAGTCAGAGGTGCAATCGGGAATGGATGTAAATCAAAGGACTGTGGGACGCCTCGGGTTGGGCGCTCACGGGAAGACGACAAATGAGGCTGTAAAGGGTGATATGGGATGGACAGGCTTTGAAGTGAGGGAAGCTCAGAGCAAAATGAGATTTGAAGAGAGGCAGAGGAAAATGAAGGAGAGTAGATGGGCAGGGAAGGTTTTCAGGTATTAGTATAGAAAAAACGTTGACACGCAGTGGAGAAAAAATGATGCAGTGGCTTAGCTCGGCTATGCCAGGATATACGTAGCGTTAGCAAAGGTTCAGCTGATTATTCTTAGCTTTCCTGATTGTTTAGATTGTCTAGGATTAGCTTGATTATCATGCTTACTGCTGCTCTAATGACACACAAACACGGTATGCGTATTATGTGGCACATGTATACAAGGTGTTTCAAGAAATGTGTCCACTATTTTTGAAAAATCAGCAAAGTGCGGTATTTGCTCGCGGTCTTCACAATTGCTTTTTTCTGTAGCGGCAGGCATCTTAACATGGTTGAAGACATGATTTGGGACAGTAATTAAGAAAGTTAAATTAATTAACTTGTTCATTAACGGAGTTAGGTGGTTAAGTCCAATGGGAGAATTGAAGTCCTTCATGCAAAGAACCCCTTTCAGCTTTGAGATTTCGAAAAAGCGGCCTCTGTTAATTATTGTGGCGATATGAACTTGAGGCAAATTCAATGGCGAAGCCGAAACCCAAGCACCTATGAGCGCAACAAGCAGACGACTAGAATGACGTCACTGTTCAAGACAACGGTTAGAGAGGTGCAGTGCTTCCCCGTTGATTAACGTATGTACGTCATGCGTGCTACTACTGCAAGCGCAGTCCACACACTCACACCAAGAAGTCGGTTGATGGTTGATTAATGACGTTCACTCATTGTGGACGTCTCAGACGGATGTGGCAGTTGCGCTCTTCCGCGTTTCGGTTTCGGTTTGGACGCTGAATTTGGGAGAATTTCATTACTTTGCAATTATTCCTAGAGACCGCTTTTTCGAAATCTCAAAGTTGAAACGGATTCTTCGCATGAAGGACTTCAATTGTTCCATTGGACTTAACAACCTAACTCCGCTAATTACAAAGTTAATTAATTTAACTTTCTTAACTACTGTCCAAAATTATGTCTTCAATCATCTTAAGATGCCTGCCCTACAGAAAAAAGCAACTGTGAAGACAGCGAGCAAATACCGCATTTTCCTGATTTTTTAAAAATAGTGGACACATTTCTTGAAACACCCTGTATTTTTGCTCAACGTCAGGTTGCTTCTCTATTGCCACAAAGACGGCTTGTTGGTCAGTGAAGTAACATGCTGCCGTCTCTATGGCCCCAACACACTATTCTGTTCATTCTTCCTACCCTCAACCATTAATTGCCAGGCAACTACTTCGGGATCCGATGAGTCGCGCTTCTCCGCTCTTCTGCGCCGTTGAGCAGCATTTGCGCTCTCCTTCTCCATGGCTATACCACACTGGCAAACGCCAGTCAGAAGCGCAGCGGCTAAAGCGCAGTGTCAGACGGCGATTGCACAGCGAAGGCGAATAGCTGCGCGCGCGCGCCGGCGCCAGTGCGTCTACCACGGCTACGACGTAACTCCTCTGGAATGCGCAGACCGGTGACGGTGAGTTGCGCGCGGCTGCGGCGGAGTGCGCGGGAGATGCCGGCTCCGGTGCGCCAGCTGTGTGACATCACTGATGCTCGCGCATGCGCAGCACGGCTCTTGATGTGCCGCGGGAAACGGGTTTGGCTAGGCCAGTGTAGCTAACGCTACTAAAGAACTAGGGGGCTCACCAGTAAATATACGGCTAGCAGTGTGGGCGATATGGCAACAAGGAGCATTAAGCGAAAAGTCAGAGAAGCGGAGAGGACTTATCGGATGACAGCGATGGAAAAGAAGCCGGCTCTGAGTAACTACCGAAAGGGGAAATAAGGAGGGAAAGGTTTTATGGTGATTCAAAGGGAAGCGCTTTACTGTTTTAAGCACGGTCGGGTTGCCTTAGAACGCGTAGTTATAAAGCGAGATTCAGTAACGAAGAAGAACAATGCACATGCTGTGGGGGAACTAAGGAAACGATGGAACATGTACTGATTGAATGTGGCGATATCCACCCAGATATACGTGTGGGCACGAGTCTACATGAAGCCTTGGGTTTTACGGACAACAATGGAAAACTGAACACGTCCGCGATAGAAATAAGTAAGAGAGGGTTAGAGTATTGGTGACAGAAAAGTGGAGATAAAGGACAAAAATAAATAATGGGGAAAATTAAGGTCATTCTGCCTTAAAATAGCACTGACACAAAAATTTCGTACCTTGTTTTTTTTTTGTTGCAATAGGTAGCTTATGATCCACTTATCACGGCTGGAAATCTGGTTTGCGCGAGTGCGCGACGGTTATTTATTTAGAGCCGTTTTTAGAGCGCCCAGTCGCAGTTTCGGTTTCAAAGAGCACCGAGCTAGGCAGGAGCAGTTCCAGTGGCAAGATAAACGCAGCTGGCCACGTGACCACGCAAAACTGTGACGTGGCGCCAGGCGCGTGAGCGGGCGCCGCACTGATAGGCAGCACAGCCAGCACACTCAAAGCCGCAGGCAAGGAGGAAGGAATCGCAGGCATCGCAAGCGCAAGGCGTGTGCCAGCAACCAGCCAACACAAACTCGTGACGTAGGTTTGTTTACATTGCCACTCCGTTGATGTCGGCGTCATGGGGGCCTCCGCATCTCGCTCAGTCTCGCGGCATGCACTTTAAAATTGATTTTAAATATGTTCTAGGCTATATTTTCGCTTCATATTTCGTAGATGCTGTGTATGTCTCCACATAAATCTATCTCGCTCATTATCTCACCTTCGAAATTTTGTGTCAGTGCTCCTTTAAGAGGCAGAGAGATGGACCGTGAATTTATATTTTTCTTTGCTATAATAACATAGATTTAATCAATGTAGATAAGGCATTAGGCCAACATAAAAAGAAAGTTTTCTTTCTGTTTTCTTTTTTTTGAGCCTGGTGGCAGACATGTGACCGCCCCGTTATAAAGGGGACGCTCATAGCATCCATCCATCCATCCCTGGGGAAAGGCACGGATCCGCGCTCAGTAGATTGTTGCTGCGGAATCTCAATTGTTTACCACGCTTGATATACATATGTACATGCATGGAAGTCAATGAATTAATACACTGCGATTTTGCAGTATCTAAACTGATTTTCTTATTGTATAGGCAGCTTATTTCCTAACAACGTTTTTGTGATATTAATGCTCCTACAGCAGCAAACGTTGGTCTGGACTCTGGAGAGCGGTCGCATTTTGACGCGACAGCGTTAAAGAGCTCGTTTCGCTCAATTTTCGGTGTTGGCAGTGTCGGCGTCAACGTAAAAAAAAGCAGCGTTGGCCGTGAGTGAAAATTCGAGGTAGTTTTAATAAGGATAGCAGCTGGAGGGCGTTTGCGGTTTGCCGACCTTGCGGCAGTGTCCACCGAAAAGCAAAGGCACGCTGGCAATTGGGAAGGCGATAGTGCGCGTGCGTGTGTGTATGCGCGTGTGTGCGTGCGTGTTTGTCAGTGCATGTGTGCGTGCGTGCTGGTGCGCGCGCGCGTGCGTGTGTGTGTGTGAGTGAGTGAGTGCGTGCTTGCGTGTGTGTGTGTGTGTATGTGGGCGTGCGCGCGCGTGTGTGTGGGTGCGTGTGTGCGTGCTGGCGCGTGTGTGTATGCGTGTGTGTATGTGGGCGTGCGCGCGTGTGTGCCTGCGTGCGTGCGTGCATGTGTGTGCCTACATGTGTGTGTGTGTTCTGTTCACAGGTTATCCTACAACGTATTTAATGTTTCTTCGTGCTAATAAGCATAGATAAGGCAGCTCAAAAAGTGGCATCTGAATTTAAAACAAGAAATTCCCTTTCCGGCTGGATGACGAAGTGAGTCAGTAGCGCACAGGCCACTCGCCCTACATATATCAGTGTGGTGTTGAGAAGAATCCTCTTCTTGACGTGGAGGAGGCCCGTCGCTGCTGAAATCGAAGCGCGGCCGCTTGCGTAACGTGAGTGTTGATTCAGCATCGCCATGCCCTCATCTCGCTGAATCTAAGCGCAATAAATCTGGCGTACTTTTAGCGGTCGGGTTATGCACTTCAGAATCAGTTCAACCTTTTGGCCTCCGTCGCTTCCGTGAAGTTAGCAGTACAGCCTGCCGCTTTCGCGGATGTTTCTGGTTTCTTGCGGCACGGTCAGGTATGTTGGACAGCCCGGGAACATGATAGGCAAAGTATCCGAAGAGAGCACAGTCTTTTTTTTGGGGGGGCTGGGGGGGGTGGGAAGGGGGGGTGGGGGGGGGCGACAGGACGTTTCCTTTGTATTCTGCTCGATATATTGCACAGATCTCTTCTTCTGGGAAATACTTCGCGCACACTTGGTCAGAAGGCTCCAAGGCTCTGTCTGCTCTCGGCATCGCCCATCGCCACTTATATAAGCGCTCTGGTTCACCCGGAGCCTTGAAAAGCGACACAAGCTCCATACAAATGCTATGCCCCGACTTGCGATTCGGGGAAAAAAAAAACACATTTTGCCCATTTCGAGGCGCAGGCAGCGACAAGGCTACGGGTACTTGGCGTCAGGTATACGTTCAGTGAATCACAAAACACGAATCAGCAAAACAAAGGCACTCGCAGGGCTCACAGGCACTGGGCAACGCGTTTTCTAAATCACGGAACAGCATGCCCACAAACCTTTCATGAACATCTTCCTTTGCGCGCGAATATCAGATTGCGCCCCGAGCGAGCCCCCTGTGACCCCATACTGCAGTGCTATCTCTACTCGTGCGGCGAAAACTACTCGTCGCAGGTAATCGGCGAACACAATCTGCCCGCGCTCTCTCCTCGAGCGGAGCGGCGAGTGTTAGCACCTAACTTATTCTTACACCGTGATCGGAGCGTATTGATTCAAATTGCTTCAATTCCTTGTCATGTGTGCTTCCGGTCTTGCGCAGCAGGGCGACCCGCTTTTTCGGGAGGGGGGGGGGGGGGGGCGGGCACTGTCAGTTTTGATTTCGCCCTTAAAACGCGAAGGTGAATATCTCGTGGGCAACTCGTGATTTCTAAAAGAAAAAAAGAAAAAAAAACATTGATATGCCATATGTTTTTGCCGCGAACTACAAGTTTCCAATATAAAAAGTGCCGTATAGTCAATAATATCAAAGTTAATTAATAATATTTTGTTAATCAGCTTCGTCAAAATCATTTTAGCTTTGGAAAATTATTTCGCCTTGACATATACAGTATACGTGTGCGAAAACGACTGGCGTGTGACGGTCGGAGAATGGTAAAAAAAAATCTCTATTGCCTAAAAGAAAACACCCTGTCCACATCAATTTGACGCGTAGGCACTTTAATGCTCTAATATCTAGTGGTGGTTGGATTTTTTTCGCCAATGCAGGTTAAATGCTGGAACCAAGGACATGGTTGCCCACTTATGATGGCTGCCCCCAGAAGTCCACAAGCACTTCCACCGAGAATGTGAATACCACTGCACATCCTGCCCAAGATGCTCGGCGATGGTTTTGTGCCATGAGATGGCTGAACATCTGAGGGATTCATGCAAGGCACTTACAGCGCCTCAAGCAACGGTGTGCGAGGAAAAACCAGGCGACGCTGTGGTGACTGAAATTCTAGAAGGTGTCAGGAAAGTAGTGCAAGAGCAGGCAGGTGAAATGAAGGCTCTTCTAGAGCGAGCATTTGGAGAGAGCGACACCCTTAGGGACAGTCTCACCGAGGTTTGTCAAAGTGTTAACGGCCTCCAGGAGTCAGTGAAACAAGAAATTGCGCCTTTAGGACAAATGACGCATCGTATGTTGGACGGCATGAACACGCTTCGTGAAGAACTTAATAGTGAAATGGCTGACATCAAGAAGCAAAACGCCGAAGAGTTTCCTCAAGTGCTAGCTGCAATCGAAAGCGCGAAAGAAGATGCAGGAGCAAGCTCGAAGAGGATGCTAGACATGCAGAAAAAGGCACTTGCATACGCTGAAAAAAGCGAAACGCGTTGTGACTTTTTTCGTTCCAGGAATAGAGTCGCTTGAAGCTAAAGCGTTGAAAGACGGCGTGAGCGAATGTGTCCAGGAAGGAGGGGTTTATCTTCGTGGTTACAACGTATCACCTGGTGCTATGCTAAAAAAAATCGGAGAAAGTGTGTTTCTTAGGATGAGGCTTGAGCTGAACAAAGGTGATCACGACGACGACATTCCGTGGCCATTTGAGCATAAAATAAGGTTCGCTATCCTACATCCTGACAAGACCGAAGATAAAGAAGTAATACATATCGCGGGCCGCTCTATCAAAGCGTTTGAGAAAAGAATATCTATCAAGTACCAGTTCTGCTTGGTTTAATACATTTAATCTAGGAGACCTGAAAAGAGACGGCTATGTCTACAACGACATGATCCGTATCACTTGGGAGGTCCTTTAATTCTCAGTGGGAACAATCGCAGCATTTGAGGTTGAAATTATGTAGAACGTTCTAACGGTAGCCTAATAGGCATCATTATTGGTTAGATATCCATGTGATTGACTTCGTTTAGGCGGTTGAATACCAAAACTTGACATTCGCCAGATCTTTCCGAAGTTCGAACCAGAGAGAGGTTCTGAATAAAACGCATTCTTTAATTCCTTTTCATTGAATATTATTATACAGACAGATCACCCTGCATTTAAAAGACCTCAAAAACATCACGCACCGCCAATCCTTAAGTTTACCCGATGCCATTTCGTATCAGTACTCTGCAACAAAAATCAAAAGAAAGCATTTGATGTACAGCTGTATCCTGTGTACACATCGTGGCTTTTCGCAGACAAATTGTACATCCTTTTGGGTGGCCTCACTGAACTTCCATTTACTCTTGGTATTGTTTTTTTCAGTATAGTATCTTTCTTGCTTGTTCAACCGTTGGAACACTTGCATCGTGATTCTATACATTAAGGATATCTTGGTGTACACAAGTGTATATTAAGTATATAACTATATAATAAAAATAATTCGGAGGGAAAAAGCGCGAAAGACGAAAGACCAGGCAGAGAAGGACACATACAACAGCGCTGTTATTTGTGTCCTGCTCTGCCTGGTCTTTTGTCTTTCACACTGTTTCCCTCTCCAATATGTCGTACCAACACGCCAAAGCAACCCCTTAAGAACATTTCACTGGTAACATGGAAACGAAGCATTTTAGTAGGCGTTCTGGTTGTTAAAATTACGGTGTATTCACAACATGATAAAAGCTTGCGAAAAATGGGTGTATTTCTTTCTGCATGACGGAATAAAAACGTGTGCCTTTTTTTTTCTTCTACAACGCGTTCGTAAATGAACTAGGACTTAAAGGAGTCCTGACACAAAAATTTTCGCCCAGTGTTTTTTTGCTTCAATGTGTTGCTGGGGGCCTGTTAGTCATAACACGGCACATCGTTTGCTGCAGCGCGTGACAGATAATTAATTACAAGCTCCTCATTACCAACACAGCCTCAATTTCGGTTTGACAGAGCTCCAAAAACGACAAGCCGCCGGGTGCAACTATCACCACCTAGCGAGTGAAACGCTCGGTCACGGAGCACACAGAACAGTGACGCACTTCCGCGCGGTCTGCATCGTCTGCTTGCATTCGCTTGTCACCCATGCTGCGTGATGTCGTCGCCGTTATCGTCCTCGCTGTCGTCGTCGGGCTCATCGTCGTCTGATGGCGACAATTTTCTTGCGACGGGGATGGAAGGAATTTACGACGGGGCGAATCACTTCAGGTTTGACCCGCTGGCGAGGAGTGCTTCGTCGGGAAGCGGCAACGATACCAGCGACGACGACCACGATGAACCTCGCGTCGGCAATGTACTATGGTAAGACCCGACACATTCGTGCACAAATGTTCTCCAGCGTAATTCATTTAGCCAAAGTACGTTCTCTTTTTCTACGTTCAATATTCGATTGAATCACTTGATAACATTGTGATGCCCTTCAAGCTGTTGGTGCCGAAGAAAGCTAGGTAACACCAGAGCACCAGACGTGAGCGATGCACAGGGTGGAGTCGGAAGACCCATGTACGCTAAGTCCGGCGCCTGTGTGGTAAAGTAATGCGCCTCGAAATGGAGCCCGCAAACGCGATTGTTCTGCACGGGGGACCAGTCCTGATACTCCTGACGTCCACAAGCGCACACGAACTCGATCCACTTCTGCCGCCGAGGTTCGTCGCGGGGAAACGTATGCAGCGATACGCCTGATCCCGACTTCGACGTGCAGAAGGAAACGGCGCAGAAGGATTTCGGCATTGTGGCCTGTCACTGCAGCCCAGGCAGCACAGGGAAATCAAGAAGTCCTTGGGAGCAGGAAACGGGAAAGCTGTACTGTCGCCAAACACAAAACTTTCAACGCGTGCGCCGCGGCAGGGCCTCCTCTTGGCCGCGGCCACACACTCGCGAGCAGCCGCCGAGCAGTCACCAACAGCGCAGTGGCGAGTGCGCCAAAACAGAAATGGCGGCTACGACGTCATCATAACCTGTTGTACCGGGAAGTAGGGGGGTCACCGCGGGTCACCTCCGAGGGTGTCAATGCCGCCAGGTGCGGCCAAGAATGCTGGATCGCGCACGCGAACTTCAAAATTCATATAAAATACCTTCCAAGCTTTATTCGCTGTCGATATTTTGCAGATGGTACACGCATGTACACGGGAATCGATCCAGCAGGCTATCTCGGCCGCGAAATTTTGTGTCAGTACCCCTTTAAACAAGGCCACAATTTCACACGCACGCACGCACGCACGCACGCACGCACGCACGCACGCACGCACGCACGCACGCACGCAAGAAAGCAAGCAAGCAAGCAAGCAAGCAAGCTTCGTTAGCCCGCAACGTGACAACGCAGCGAAAAAAAATCACCTGAAATGCTGTCGCTAAGTAACCTAAAAAAAAGTAACCTGTCGTTAAGTAACCTAAAATGAATTCAGGAAGTAATTGGGCTTGACAAAGGTTACAATGAAATGCACGTCCACAAGGGAAGGCTGTATCTAGATCATAGGTCGGCAAAAAAAAAAGTGGAACTCACTCGGACTCAGACTCACCAAAATTTTCTTGAACCGGGCTCACTCGGACTCACACTCACAAAACTTTTCTTCAGACTGACTCACTCGGACTCAGACTCACCAAAATATTACTCACCCGGACTCACTTAGACTCAGACTCACGGCTGGATCTGAGTCTGAGTCAGTCCGAGTGAGCCGATTCATGAGTGAGTTCGCCGACCTATGATCTAGATAGAGTCCACTCCTGCTGTAGCTGCGAGCGACGTTCTCAAAATATCGCACAGCTTGATTGTATTTTTGGAAGATTGCGTTGTAGCAGACCTCGGAGAACTGAGAATATATACCGAGAAATTCCCGCCATGGTTTTAGTTCAGCATTATTCACACCATATGGTACAAAGATATTCAAGATTCAAAATTCGTGTATGACTCATGCAGTCAGGCGCACAAAACGACAACTATAAAAAAGCGCGGACGCGATGAGAGTATCAAATTCGGTTTCTTATTGATGCATAACTGTTCGCGTTGCGCCAAAATATGGTAGGACAAAAGGACTCTCGGCAGGATGCCCGACAAGGAGTCAGCAGTTTTGTTACGATTGATTTGGTAATACAAGCTATTTGGTTGTGCTTCACGAAGACGGAGTCTAGAAAGCGTGTTCTGCCGTGTTCAATTGATTCCGTCTTATTCTATCGTCATCGGCTCCTCGGGGTTTGTTCAAGAAAGCTAGAAAGTACTTTTTGTTGTGGCTTTTCTCGTAATCTGGAAACGCTCACTCAGAAAACGAGCGCGAGCTGATGAGGTGGTGATTATGGTCACGAGTTTCAAGATATGCACACACCATGCCTGATGTTCCGAGTGTCAGCTGGCAACAGTTTTATCATCATCATCAGCAGCAGCCTGACTACGCCCACTGCAGGGCAAAGGCCTCTCCCATGTTCCGCTAATCATCCCGGCCCTGTGCTTTCTGCTGCCACGTTATATCTGCAAACTTCTTAATCTCATCTGCCCACCTAATTTTCTGCCTCACCCTAACGTCTTTGCCTTCTCTTGAAATGCAGTCAGTTACCCTTAAGACCAGCGGTTATCCTGCCGACATGCTACGTGCCCGGCCCATGTCCATTTCTTCTTCTTGATTTCAACTCTGATATCCTTAACCCCCGTTTGTTCCCTGACCCACTCTGCTCTCTTCCTGTCTCTTAAGGGGTCGAATTACAGCTCATGATCACTGAACTGGATACGGAAAGCAGAAGAGTAGGTCTGAAAATTAGTATGCATAAAACTAAAGTAATGTGGAACAATCTCGGCAAAGAACAGCGCTTTGCGATAGGTGGCGAGACACTCGAAGTTGTAAAGGAGTACGTCTACTTAGGACAGGTAGTAACGGCGGAGCCGAACCATGAGAGTGAAATAACTAGAAGAATAAGGATGGGATGGGGCTCATTCGGCAAGGATTATCACATCATGAATGGTAGTCTGCCACTACCCTTCAAGAGGAAGGTATATAACAGCTGCATCTTACCGGTACTTACCTACGGAGCAGAAACCTGGAGACTTACAAAGAGGGTTCAACTGAAATTGAGGGCAAAAATTTACAAGTGAATTATTTGGTGAACTATTGTGTGAAGGCACCCGGGCGTGCTATGTGCGTTGCCAGAGCCTTCGCTTTCTTTTAGAACTAAGAAGCAACAGAATTGAAGGCAGAACTTTATTCAAAATCGAGTAATGTTGAATGACCTCCTTTGCTGAGTAGTATACTAAGATGCTGCAGTTAGAACAACGTTCTTTTCGTTTTTCGATCAGATAATAAAATATGTGCGAAATCATTTAATTCTTTGCCTATATGTCACAATTTTCAGGCAGTCTCCTCCGGGCTAACATTTAGTGAAAGCCTAACTAAACCAAATAAATTGATGCTCTGGACCGCGAAACCCCATCTCTTTGCCTCACTGGCTAGGCTGGTCTGGAGATTGCATAAAGTCGTGGCTTGAAACCCGGCGAATGGGACTCGTCACATTCGCAAAAAAAAAAAAAAAAAAAAAAAAAAAAAAAAAAAAAAAAAAAAAAGCAGCATGTTCAACTCTTCGAAGTATAGATTTCACGAATGACCGCCTCGTCTAGAACCATCAAAAAATTTCTTTCGCGGGGAGAACTTTTTTTCTTGTCTATGCGAACATACGCTCCGCAAGGGTTTCGATGTGTCGTTCGTTTTTGTTCTGTGTTACCTGTTTTGTTTACAGTAAATATAGTGTATGCGATATACTCAATGATGGTTTATCAAAGTCTGCGCTACACCGACTAGGTTTGCTATATGCATGAGCCTCCACTTAAGCGAACAGGGCGCTCATCAGTGCACCCTAAAGTCGCATTCACACTTGGTCTCGAAGGTGGGAAAAGCGGCATGATTCGCCAGAAATCCGTTCGCTTCGCTGCCTAAGCGGCCGGAAAGCCAAGCGGTGAGCCCCATCACAAAAAATCGTTCCCAAACAATATTTTTTTTCGCGAAGCCTTCCCGCTGCACTGCGAGCCGCACTTTGGTGGCACTAGAGCATGAGGCGCCAAGTCAAAATAGGGGCTATGCCGTCGGCTGTGATTCTCATCGGCGCAATCGCGAATACCCGTGTTGCACGAGAAAACTCACTGCTCCTGTAAGGACACGTTCCTGAAGTGCCTGATTTAGATTCATATTGTTGAGTAGACTGAAATTAAAAGAAGGAGCAGCAGCAGCATACAACGTGCCGCAACAAATCTCTATTCTGCACCGGCGGACAAATTCGCTGGAACCATCGTGCCTGCGTTGGCGGAATTCTCCGACTGGGCAAACGCAGGATATACCTGGCGCTCTTCGGCGTGCACTTTCAGCGCACAGAACACGGGCCTCTAGCATTTCGCCCGCATCAAGATGCAACTCACGTGGCCGGGATCGAAACCGCGGCTTTCGGGTCAGCAGCCGAGTGACCAACGACCAGTGTTGCCATCGCTGGGCGTGAAAGATCCTCTAAAAATCAATAAGATATCCGCCAGATTCCGCTAGATTTTAAAACATATCCAATAAATTTTCCGCTAAGACCGGATGTATTAAAAAAAACAGTGAAATTCTGTATCATAGAAAGCCTCATCATTCTTAAAAGCTCCAGAAAATTACGAGAGCTGAAATAACATATAAAAGAGTTTTCTAAAGAGTGTAGCTAGAATACTAGAGGCTTCCGTGGTGCGGTTGTCGTCAACCTCATCATAGATGAGTCTAAAAGTTATAAATTATTCACACTACTGAGAGTGAGAAAAAAAAAACTCACAGGTCACTGAAAAACAAATCGAGCTCTTCTTCACCGTTGTCATCCGATACCATCTACACAGGACTACTGGTACTTTTTGAGGGACAGCAAACGGTGACTTGGTTGAACATACGTTGCAGAAGTCTGAATTGCACTAAGGAAGTTCGTAATCAAGGCAACCTGGCTTGTGTCGCTTCAGCACCGCTCTTACGACGGGGATGGCGTTTGTTGTTTCAGGCTTTAGCTTGTTCCTCAGCTTGTATTTTACTATGTAAGCTGACTAAACGTTCTCTCTACTTCGGCATGTAAGTAGGGCAGCACCACCATTGACATGACAAATCCGGCCAACTCGGCGAACGGGTTCTCGCCACAGGCGTCCATATAGGGGTGAACTTCACACTAGAAACGATTGCGTGGACGATATTTCCTCTCAGTAAAGTAGGGTGATTTTGCTCCACTGGTTTTGAATTTTTGCAATTGTTTCCGGGGGCAGTGCCATTGCTTCCAGGAAATGAATCAATGGCTCCTTCATGGCGTAAAAAGTGTTATTCCAGGTAGCACACATGGTCTAGAAAACGTTTTTTAAGGGATAAATGGGATAAAACGGATTCTAAACCAATTTCGACGTTTTAAAAACGTCACAGAAAAGCCGTTTTATATCTGTTTTTGGTCGAGACACTGTAATTACGATTACCGAGTGAGAGCTCAGCACATTCACAGATAAAAGTGGTGATGTCTTATATTTGTTACGTAAAACAGCAACGATTTCTGTACACAATAGAAACGTAAAAAGCACAATCTCAGATACAGCATGCGACTAGATATCATACAGAAGCGGCAAAAGAACACAGGATATCGCGGTAGTTAAACTGCAGCTATATGGTAGCCAACCTTCAAGAACACAAGTTTTTGTTCCACGATTCATCATTAGCAAAACTGTTGTCAAACAACTAACACTGCAATATGAGAAACACTTAGTACCTGGTACAGCCATTCTGCAATATGTAAGCGTTGTATCAACTAGCTCTAGTGAATAAAACACTAGGATGAAGTGAACTAGTCGAAAAGGTGGTGTCGCTGAAGCCGAGGATTCGGCAAGTGGTCTAGCTTCCGTCAGGGCGCTGACGAAGACAGCCGCCATGTTGAAAGTTTCCCCCAACGGGTCATCTTCCGCTGAACTTTTTTTTTCGTAAGAAGGAGAGAGAGAGAGAAGGAATAGAGGATAGGCAGGGTGGTTCAATAGCGTCCAGTTTGCTACCCTACTTTGGGGCGGGGAATGAGGGAGTGAAAAATAGAGAGAAAGAGACACATTTCGCAGCACACACACGTGCGCGCGCACACACACACACACACGCACACACACACACGCAAACAGACACTGACACACGCATGCGCGTACACACACACAAACGCACGCACGCATACGTACACACAAACACGCACACACCCACACCCACACACACAGACAGAGAGAGACAGAGGAGCGTATATACCACAGGCGGTCGCCCAATTCTGTTGCCTTGAAGTACTGCAGGAAGGCTCGTGTAGTTTTCTGGGCTGATGTGCCGCGCAGTCATACTCCCAAGATCTTTCTTTCAGCGATAGGCCGGCCGTAAAGTCTCCTGAAGGCACACTGGAGAGTTTGACGATGTTGAAATTCGGGACAACGGCACAAGAGGTGATCGATAGTCTCTACACAGTTGCTGTCATCGCACATTGATGAATCTGCCACACAAGTCCGATAACGCCTTCAGGCAAACGTCTTGTAAAGAGATATTTGAAGACGTTTGCCTGATTCTAAACCATTTTAGACGTTTTAAAAACGTCACAGAAAATCCGTTTTATCTCTGTTTTTGTTAAAGGAACACTGACATTAAATTTCAAAGTCAAGATGTGTCCTTCATTCGATTGCTCGGTATGCATGGTCGTCTTGGCCAAATTTGAATGGCGTCCGTCACGTGGAAGTTATTTTATTTCGAGGGCAAACAGCGTATGAACGCTCAACGGAAAACTGAATGCCCTGCGACATCGACACTAGTGCAACGTGTGAGGTGTGTTAGAAGAACACTTGTGACGTACGCTAGTCATACGCTGGTAACAATGACGTCGACGGTCTCAGTGTGTTTATTGTGGCGCCGACACCCGGTGATGGTCTCAGTAGTGGCTCTCCTTGCTGTGTTGATCTGTGCGTGCGGTACATCGTGTCGCATCGACTCATTTATCGTGTGCGAGCGCGAGTGCGATCATTCGGAGCGACACAGTACGTGCCAGGATGTCGGGGAGCCGCTGCGTAGTGCGAACCCCCCGTCGAGGCGTGGAAAAAGCGGAAAGTCCTTTCATGCATTTCCAAGCCTCGAACCTATACGCAGCCAGTGGGTCGCTTGTCGATGTTGACTGCGACGACGGCGAGGACGACGACGTTGACGACAAAGACAAGGCTGCACGTGTGCTCCTAGCAGACGAAATGTCAGCGATGTCAGCTGGACGCGACGTCACCTTTTTTTTGTGGCAGCGGCATCAGCTGGAGAGCGGCCCCGACGTGGCCGCGAGGTAGCGCTAACAGCACTACAATTTGGCGGGTTTTCCTCCCGTTTTGAATCGCATTCGATACCGGATATATTAATCAACATTACTGGTACTTAATCGTCCCTCCGCTGCATTTTGAGTCGAGAATAGTTACTTGGGGATCGATAGCTACTCGCGGATGCAAAAAAATCCACATACGTAAATTTGATGTCAGTGCACCTTTAACGTCTTGTAAAGAGATATTTCAAGGCGTTTGTCTGATTCTAAACCAATTTCGACGTTTTAAAAGCGTCACAGAAAAGCCGTTTTATATCTGTTTTTGGTAACGTCTTGTAAGGGGATATTTCAAGACGTTTGTCTGATTCTAAACCATTTTCGACGTTTTAAAAACGTCACAGAAACTCCGTATTATATCTGTTCTTCGTCACGGCTGCAACGTGTTGTAAAAATATAGTTCAAGACGTTTTAAAAACGTCACGAAAAAGCCGTATTATATCTCTGTTTGATTACGGCTGCAACGTCTTGTAAAGAGGTATTTCAAGACGTTTGTCTGATTCTAAACCATTTTCGACGTTTTAAAAACGTCACAGAAAAGACGTATAGAAAACGCACTTTATAAGACGTTTTCTCGCCGAGCAGCAGAGCGCGCTCCATTTGGTAGCTGCATGCACGGGCATGCACAAACCGCCGAGAATTGAAATTTGAACTCGAGCCTGCGCACGCCATTTCTCATTGCGCTAAAAAAAGTAACGCGGAAAAGGATAAAGAGAAGTGGTGTCGACATTGCGTCAGCATTTATGAAGGTTCAAAGTTCGTTAACCAGTAAACTAAGTAATTTACCCATCGATAGCGGTCTAACTTCCTCGCGAAAGTCTGAGCACTGACTGCATCCATCCGCCTCACTATTGCTTCTGCAATGTCAGTTAAGCTAGTCGATTTCGCGTGTGCTGTCGCGCTCGCCGGTCGAGCTCTCTGTTGCTTTGTTTCGTGCTTGTGTCGTGACTCATGGATGTTATGAACGCAGCTGTGAAGAAACTATACTTCGCTGCGTGTGAAACTTGTGGACCCGAATTCATGTATGTCTCTGTGCAGCGACTTATCGTGATGGTTAGGCTTAGTCCCGTAAGATTCCCTGCCGAAGAATGCACTCATAAGCTTGCGCCGGGACGCCATCGCAACTTCATTTCTTCCATGCTCGATAGACGGACGTGATTAGGTGATGTGCAATTAGCTTTCTTTGGATTTGCGGATTCTCTAAACCACGGGCTTCTGTTGTTTTTGAAGGTAGGTTCATTTTTTATTTCATTTGAGCTCAGTAAATGAGAACCATGACAAATGAAAAAGCGTGTTGAGAATATTGCATCACTGGTTGCATGTGCGACATGTTGGAATTTGTTCAGCATGCGTGATAAAAAGCTGTCCAAACGTAAATGCAGGCCATGATTTCAGTTCACGTTCGAACGAACATAAGCGGAAACTGTATTTATATCTGTTAGCCTAACTTCAGTAAAATGATTATGTTTTCTCTTGGCCGTTTGATGAGGTAGTTTCAAGATATAGATTAGGTTAAGCTACGTGTGCCGTGTAATAGGCAGTTTCAGATTAGGGTACGCAAAGATAGCGTTGGTTGGGCACGTATTCTATTTCCGCCACTTAACGTGAGTGCGCAAGATGATGGCGTACGCACGCGTGCGCAGTAGCCAGTATTACAATAGGGTCCGCAAAGATAGCGATTGTTGTGTACGTAGCGTATAACGCATGCGAAGTGGCGACGAACGCTAACGAAATGCTTTGTGCACCGAATTCTAAAACTGCATAGAAGTTACGGCATGTGCCATCCGCATTATTGTGCCACAGAAGTTTGTGGGTAAGAGAATATTTTCAGCGACAGCGTACTAGTTCATGGTTTCTTTCCCAGTACTACGTTTGCGTAACGACAGCCCGGGCGCGCTTTTCTGTTAGTTGCGAATCTCTGAGGGCATGATCAGAGTCAAAGACGCGTTTCACGGGGAGGAGTTCAGCATTTTTTCTCAGTGCTGTGATTTCTCAGTGCTGCCTTGACTATCTCGATGCGCTTTCGGACTTGTGATTTATATGTTTTTCCTTCAGTGTTAACCTCCTCCTTTCTCTGTTAAGCTGGTACTTCTTAGCAGAACCAAAGGTTCCCTTGCGCGCCTCTTGTGCCTGGTTAAATATAGCATGCCCGCTCTCTGTCGCCGTATGGTGTTATCGAGTTTTCAACTTTTCACACCGTCCTTTTTTAGGAATTATAGCATATAATGAAATTATTTTTTCTCCTATTTATTGCAGGACTAGCCCTAGATAATTAGAAACAAAGGCTACACAAACTAAATTATGACTTTCTTCTTTTTGAGGGGTGACCGGCAGGTTTTCGTATGAAAAAAAATGGATGTCGAGAGAAAATTGGTTTGGTTGAGCTCCTTCTTGTATGTTGCTGTAATTGGCAGCGTTCATATTTTCTGCTAGCCATGGCACATTTCAGCTTAACTAGTGTGCTCTCTAGGGATGTCAGACAATAATTCCTGTGTTAAGTTTTGTACGCTGCATTTCGAAGCCTGAAACCGTTACTTATTTAATGGACGCAGCTTAAAACATGAATGCTGCATCCGCAAATATTTTATAACTAACGTCTAATATGACACCTCGTGTTCAGAACATTTAGACTTACTTCTGTTATGATGCCAGAGTTCTTCGTCAGCACTTTTTAAGCGACACATCTTCGAACAGGGTCATGTTGTAAGAAAGTTCCTAAAAGTTACATTTCGTGAACAATACACTTCAGCAACAGTGATTTTGCAAGCCATTTACGTTCTTTTTTTAATACGAATTCTTGGCTGGATGGGCCAAATATTATATTTCGGTTTTGTTTTCTATTACTGTTTTCAACACATTGGAGTCGATTTCCACTAGCTATTGGTCTTAAGGAGCTCTACTGAACGATTCTTTCGAATGAAGAGAGACATACACCAGGTACTTGATGCATCCTTTCCTGCTTACAATGTTGTGTTGACTGTGGCTCGGTGTAGCGTCTTCTAACTCATTCAGCTATCGGACTTGTGTGGCAGATTCATCAATGTGCGATAACAGCAACTGTGTAGAGACTATCGATCACCTCTTGTGCCGTTGTCCCGAATTTCAACATCGTCAAACTCTCCAGTGTGCCTTCAGGAGACTTTACGGCCGGCCTATCGCTGAAAGAAAGATCTTGGGAGTATGGCTGCGCGGCACATCAGCCCAGAAAACTACACGAGCCTTCCTGCAGTACTTCAAGGCAACAGAATTGAGCGACCGCCTGTGATAGATACGCTCCTCTGTGTGTGTGTGTGTGCGAGTGCGTGTGTGTGTGTGCGTGTTTGTGTGTACGTATGCGTGCGTGCGTTTGTGTGTGTGTGCGCGCATGCGTGTGTCAGTGTCTGTTTGCGTGTGTGTGTGTGTTTGTGCGCGCGCACGTGTGTGTGCTGCGAAATGTGTCTCTTTCTCTCTATTTTTCACTCCCTCATTCCCCGCCCCAAAGTAGGGTAGCAAACTGGACGCTATTGAACCACCCTGCCTATCCTCTATTCCTTCTCTCTCTCTCTCCTTCTTACGAAAAAAAAAAGTTCAGCGGAAGATGACCCGTTGGGAAACTTTCAACATGGCGGCTGTCTTCGTCAGCGCCCTGACGGAAGCTAGACCACTTGCCGAATCCTCGGCTTCAGCGACACCACCTTTTCGACGAGTTCACTTCATCCTAGTGTTTTATTCACTAGAGCTAGTTGATACAACGCTTACATATTGCAGAATGGCTGTACCAGGTCCTAAGTGTTTCTCATATTGCAGTGTTAGTTGTTTGACAAAAGTTTTGCTAATGATGAATCGTGGAACAAAAACTTGTGTTCTTGAAGGTTGGCTACCATATAGCTGCAGTTTAACTACCGCGATATCCTGTGTTCTTTTGCCGCTTCTGTATGATATCTAGTCGCATGCTGTATCTGAGATTGTGCTTTTTACGTTTCTATTGTGTACAGGAATCGTTGCTGTTTTACGTAATAAATATACGACATCACCACTTTTACCTGTGAATCTGCTGAGCTCTCAATCTGTAATTGTAATTACAGAATACAGTAACTGTAATTACTTTAACAGAGAGGGCTCGCTATAAACATGCACTAAATGCGCGTACAAAAACAAAACAGGAAAAAGAAAAGAGATTCTGCACGACGTTTTAAAAACGTCTAGAAAACGTCTTTTCAAAGACAATGCGACGGGACAGGAATGGGATTTTTTCAGACGTTCTAAAAACGTTTTCTCTCAGAATGGGATTTTTGGTGACGTTTTTAAAACGTTTTCTAGCAAAATTTTTCGTGACGATTTAAAAACGTTTTCTCGCAGATGGGATTTTTTGTGACGTTTTTAACATGTTTTCTAGATGGTCTTAAAAACGGATTCTAGCCGGACATTAGACGAGATATAAAACGTTTTCTGGACCTTTTGCTTCTTTTTTCGTGACGTTTTCTAAACGTTTATATGGTCCCGGATAAACGTTTAGAAAACGTCAATTATCCTTTTTTTCATTTTGACATATGGTGTAGGAGCGCAAATTCGACGGGGACACAGAGGACAAGAAAAACACGACACTCGCTACACTCGCAACTAATTTTATTTTCAGAAGCAGCACTTCATATATAACCCAAATCCCTAGCGACACAGAAAAGAACTACAAACATAGAATCATTGCCAAAAGAAACCTTTTTTCAAGTGATAGTGTACACGGCAGATAAGCTTATACACCTTTAGATGATATAACAAAGACCGCGCTGGCTATCATTACGAACATTGGCGTGGATTTACACGTGCCTGAAACAGAATTTTAAACAAAAGACATGGTTGATCCCTCCGTCACAGGAATCGGTATAACACGAAAGTGATACGCGTACTTACAGAAGTAGTCGAATACTTACTGCACTTTGGTGTAAGACAGCTTGCACAATGTATATTGGTGTGTTGACAGTTATAGCACCCTTTAACGTGGATGCATCCACGTCGACGCTTGATGGTACATCTGTATCCCGACGACTAACGTCTATGATGAACGATTAAAGAAACCCTCGTGGTCACAGATGATTGTGGTAGCTGTACGGTGAGAGCGGAGTCATTGAAAGCGCTGTGACAGCCAGAAAAGCGTCAATGATTGGGCGCCGAACTTGGGCTAAGGTCGCCTACTCGCGGCATGTTAGAGTTATTGAACGCTGCCCGACCAGAGGGAAACGGAACGCGCGTCGTGTCTTCCCCGTTGGGTGGCTGCTATTTTTCGCGGGGCGAGCTAAGAACATGGCTAGCGACGCGGAGTTAGGGCCACGCGACGAACTCGCGCGTCGCACAGATATTTTTGGTATGAACGGATGCTACGAGTGTGGATGCTAGGGGTAAGGTCGCCACCTGGCAGTGTGTTAATGCTTCGGCAAAATTGCACATTTACTGTTCGAAACACGCCGAATGGGACGGACGCGGAGAAACAACGCTTTGAAGAAACTAATCGTGCATTTCACGGTCATAATGCATTACTTCTTTCAGCAAGAGCACTGTGAGAGGGCAGTGGTAGATATAAAAGGCTTGTTTTTAAAGCCTGCAAATAATGTGACCGTGGCGCAGTGGATAGCGTGCCTGGCATATCTTGTCGCGGACCTAGAGGTCGTAGGTTCGACTCCCGTTGACCGAACTTTTTTTCTTTGTCTTCTGATCATGTGTATTTTTTCGACGTCATTTCCGTGACGGAAATACGTCACTCAAATCTTGGTGGACCCCGGCATAAAACACTTTCGTGTTAAAAGAAAGGAAAGACGACCCATGTACACACGAACATCAAGCGATAGCATGCGTCAGTTATGCTTAGACACTTTTGGATGAAACAAGAAATAACAGCGCTGGGTATTATCAGAGAAAAAAAAAATGTTTGGCGGGAATTTACAAGTGCCTAAATCAGAATTTGAAACAACAAGAAAGACAATTAGACACATGAAAACACTAACGTCAATTAAAGCCCTTCGAGGAAGCTGGCTTCTTGGTTACTTAACGACACTGATGACTGACTAATGCAGCCATCTTTTCTTTTATTTATGTGGAAGGCTTCGACAAATTCTCTAGTTAGTTGGTTCCCATGACGGAAGACTACAGTTGTATCACCGAACAGTGGCGAGCAGCCACACTGAGATCAGTGCGCCTTTATGTGAGAATGAATGTTGGTTGCCAACGATCGCTTATGTTCTAAAAGTCGGATGTTTAAACAACGACCCGTCTGGCCTATGTATATCTTGCCACATGATAGCCGCAAGATATACACAGGCCAGACGGGCCTATGTATATCTTCCGTCATGGGAACCAACTAACTAGAGAAATTGTCGAAGCCTTCCACATAAATAAAGGAAAAGATGGCTGCATTAGTCAGTCATCAGTGTCGTTAAGTAACCGAGAAGCCAGCTTCCTCGAAGGGCTTTAATTGACGTTAGTGTTTTCATGTGTCTCATTGTCTTTCTTGTTGTTTCAAATTCTGATTTAGGCACGTGTAAATTCCCGCCAAACATTTTTTTTGTCTGATAATACCCAGCGCTGTTATTTCTTGTTTCATCCAAAAGTGTCTAAGCATAACTGACGTATGCTATCGCTTGATGTTCCTGTGTACATGAGTCGTCTTTCCTTTCTTTTTGTTTAAAATTCTGTTTCAGGCACGTGTAAATCCACGCCAATGTTCTTAATGATAGCCAGCGCGGTCTTTGTTATATCATCTAAAGGTGTATAAGCTTATCTGCCGTGTACACTATCACTTGGAAAAAGTTTTTTTTGGCAATGATTCTATGTTTGTAGTTCTTTTCTGTGTCGCTAGGGATTTGGGTTATATATGAAGTGCTGCTTCTGAAATAAAATTAGTTGCGAGTGTAGCGAGTGTCGTGTTTTTCTTGTCCTCTGTGTCCCCGTCGAATTTGCGCTACTACACCATATGTTAAAATGATATCTCACCAACTAGCCCAGATCTCAACCCTACTAAAACGTCAATTATCCGTTTTGTGCTACCTGGGGGTGCGGGAGCTACACAGGCATGATTGGTTTAAAGCATTCTTTTCGTGAGGCCCCCCCGTGTGGTCACCACGTGTAGAAGCTTAACAGAGAAACAAGAATAGTATTTCAGAATCGGCGTCCAGATTTGACTCAATTTAGCGTTCGGTATCGACATGTTGCTGGATGTAATCGTGGCCCCAACTCTTCTTCAGAAATAAGCCCTATGTGAGATATGAAAAAAGTTTTCTTTTCAGTGGTATGCCTTGCTGACAATGTGTACAAACAAAATCCTGATCCCCCCCCCCCCCCCCCCACCATTTACCTTCTTCCCTGACCCGGCCCTTGCGGGGCTAAATTCTATGACTGTGGCCCGCCACCTTCGATGAATTTGAGACCCCTGGTCTATGTGATAAGTGTGCACATCGTGGGCTTACGAGGGACGTTGACTACAGCGTGGTCTAAGGAGTGGCTCATTGGACTCAGCGTGCACGTATGCTTGTTCACGTTACCATGTTACCGGATTACGTTTGCCGTGTTACCAGGAACTCGAGTTTTGGAAACGCTTTGGCTACCGACACGCACACCTTTACGTACGTACGTAAACGTATACCTTTACGTTTGCGCGAACGACTAAAGGGTGCTGATAACTGCATTTAAACTATATCTAATTTAGGTAAGATTGAATCACCGCTGCGGCAAAATCATGAGAGGTTTTTAGCGTTTACTATCCCGGAATACGCAAAGAAAGCGGTTTTGGAAACCGGGTTACCGGACGATCGTGTCAATATTTCATGATGCTTCCTGCAACCACCGCATTTATGGACACGTTTGTTTTCGCCTAGTGTTTTGGAGCGAAAAGTATTTAAACACGCAACTCATTTATAATTATACCGCTGTAAGGCATTTACACCAGAAAAAAAAATGCACGATGTTTCTGCAATAACAATTTTGTGCTTGTCTGGTTCATCTTTACCTAGTTAGATGGCGCCACCTATCAGGCCTGTCAGTGGCTTTAGGCCTCTCACGTTTAAGGCTTCGGTATTATAGGCCACTCTAGCTTCGTAATCCGGCTGAAACAAGGTGATCGCTCGCACTCCGGCTTACTTTGACTCGGCGGCTGGAGTCGCCGCAAAACGGATATCGCGAGTAGCCAAGAACAAAGATGGATTTGCGAGACAGTGTCCGGAATGTAAAGCCTATCCGGCAAGTAGTTTACGTTCCGTAAAGGCCCGCGCATGCGCAGACTTCTACCGATATGCGGTAACTCGGTAACGTAAAGAAGTATGCGTACTAGCTAAAAGCCCCTGTTTGATTTAGCGCCAGCACTAACGTTACAGGACAGGCGCCTCTTTTATCGCGAACGAATCGTAAGGAGCGTTCGTTTGCGTTTTGCAGGGAAAGTGGGCAACGAGTGGCGCGCTAGCCTGTGGAGTCATAGGAATACAATGGCGGGCAAAATTTTGGAGAACACAGGAGCGCGCGGCAAAGACTACCGCGGCGCCATCTGACGGCAACTTGCAAAGCCTGAGGGCGTGAACGGCGCACACGCGTCCTTATTTACATGCCAGCACTGCGCCGTCCTCCTGTAAGGGCTGCAGAAATTAGGTCCTTTTAGGGGTGAAGCTCCTTAGGGTGTGGGTCTGTCCCTCCTCTGTAGTAGCATTGTAGTAGTAGTAGTACTAGGTAGGTAGCCACGTATAGTGGAATGTACCCACTCCACGTGATAAAGATGACGATGATGCAGTAAAGTGGAATGTACCCACTATACGGGATAACGATGACGATGACGCTGATGACCATGAAGTGGGTTCACTTTCCAATATTTTAGGGGCGAAGCTCCTTAGGGTGTGGGTCTGTCCCTCCTCTGTAGTAGTAGCAGTAGTAGTAGTAGGTAGGTATCCACGTATAGTGGAATGTATCCACTCCACGTGATAAAGATGACAATGGCGCAGTTAAGTGGAATGTACCCACTACACGTGATAACGATGAAGTATAAGCGCGTTCCAGTATAGTGGAATGTACCCACTACACGTGATAACGATGACGTCGATGACCATGAAGTATAAGCGCGTTCCAGACCACACATTCTCTTTCTGCCATGGATGAAATCGATCGAGCTTCGCCCACTCATCATCATTCACTTCGTGGATATGGCGTGATTTTTTCCCTCTTTTTCCTAACCACTACCACCAGCCTGCTCGTTCTCTCGTTTCAGCTGCACACGCTCCGGAATGCCACAGGGAGCGCATTTATGCATTTGCCGCGGAAACATCCAACGATTTGCTTCAAAGAAAAGGGGGAGACAGAAAATTAGGTGGGCAGATGAGATTAAGAAGTTTGCAGGTATAACGTGGCAGCAGAAAGCAGAGAACCGGGTTGATTGGCGGAAAATGGGAGAGGCCTTTGCCCTGCAGTGGGCGTAGTCAGGCTGATGATGACACTAGGTCGCCAAGCTGGGTCACATCAGAGCTGGTGGACACCTATAGCTGGTCCTGGCTTGGCTTATATGTTTTGCTAAGTTTTGCTGGGTCAACTGATACGTGTATCCACGCACGGCTGCACGTAGTGCTTACGTGATCTCTCTCGGAAACCATGTCGTGACCATTAGCTTATAATTATATAATAACCGATGGGGTTTAACGTCCCAAAACCACGATATGATTATGAGAGACGCCGTAAAGGTGGCCTCTGGGAATTTCGACCACCAGGGGTTCTTTAACAAGCAGTGTTGCGACCGGGTCCGGCGGGTCTCATCGTAGGTAGCTGGCCCGCCGCCGGTCCCCTAGCCCATCTTTAGCAGAGAGGAAGGCGCTCGTAGGGAGGATATTTACAGACGTTTATTTACATTGAGAGATTAAGAGAAGAGAGTTTTTACAAAAAGTCTTCGGCTTTTAAAGCCCCGAGTCTGGCAACTTGAGGCAATCAAACCGGTGGCAGCAACACTCGCCAATAAGGTGTCCTGCCGCGACAACGCCCTGCCCCCAGAAAGGAGGTAATGGGACGCACAACACATTCCTCAAAAGGGTAAGGACGAGAAGTCCAATTGGGGAACACCAATGCCCCACACAGGGGGGATGTCCACGTACCACGCCCAGACGACTCGATATTGTCGGCGAGGAGGAAACCGGACTGGTGCCATGTCGGTGACCTCTGAAGACGTGGTTGATGTTGTTGACCACACCTGTAGCCGCTAATGGCTCCGTCCAGCTGCAGAGACATGCCACATCGCTGGGAAAGGTGACAGCAGCTCATTCCCACGCCGGCAGCATCTTGCAACAAAGGTCTGTTCGCCGCACCCTTGCTAGATTTCTGGTCACCTGAGCACGCCGCGCGCTCGTGGGCATACCAGGAAAAGGGGGGTTAAACCTGCGCCTCCGAAGGGCAGCGAACCCGGGAGGAACGTTTGAGTGACAGGAACATTCTCCGCTGCCTCTGCCATGATAGCTTCCAAGGCCGATCGTAACAGCAGCTAGATCTAAGTACACGGGCTTCGATGATTTTCGCCTGCATCAAAAATGCGGCCGCCGCGGCCAGGATTTGATACCGCGACCTGCGGGTCAGCAGTCGACCACCATAACCACAAGAGCACCATGACGGGTACATTAATATATGGAGCGGTTTCGATTCGGTATTGATTAGCCATCACGGAGCAGCACCGGATCAACACGACGACAGTATTTTATTTACTTCATTAGGATAATTATCCTAACTAGTTTATTTAAGATAAGTGTGATATTTGGGCTGTCTCGAGTAGCTCCAATTTTCATGGAGTACTTTCGTTTAATTAGCTATTTAGTTAAATAACCCAAATTTGACGTTGTATTGCTTAGCTCTGATTAGTCTTCATTAGCTTGGCTCAGTAAGATTTGCCGAGCTCGACCTCACCAGCCACACTAATAATTCAACACGACTTGACTAAGGCTCATTAGATATTATTCAATTAACCTAATTATGCTTAGCTAATTAAATGTTACCATGCTCAAGTAAGTTTTAGGCTTGGCTTCAATTACCTTCGCTTAAATTGGATCATGTTAACTTGGTTTGAGGAAGCGAGGGCGTGCTGGCGGGCGTGCGGCTTGAGGAAGAGAGGGCTTGAAAGTTGCAGGAGGGGCTGAGTTCGTGCACTACGATTTGGAATGTTGATGACTGCATTGCTATTTGGGTCATACATGTAACTTTTTTGCGATTTTTTTGGTTTAAATGTAGCTTGTTGTAGCTCTGTTTATGTTTCGCAATTAATCGCAACAGAGCAATTTTAACTGCGACAAAAATATCCGCCTTGACATGGAGTTTGTGCATGAAAACGACAGGAACCTTACTCCTATAGGATTTTTATTAAAAATCTGTATTGTCTAAAAAAATTCACCGACGATTACTATACCGCCTACTGCAACTTGCGAGCGCAGCTTCGTGTTGGGGCAAGGCCAACTTTATTTGAAATGTTTGTCTTTCCGCAAGGTATGAACTACGCCATAAATCATAATTTTTTGGGAAATAGGACAGCAAGCACTAGGCCAGTATTCGTCTTTCTTCGCATAAGTGAGGTACTCTCTACACGTCAGTATAGTATTATGCGCGCTTTTGCTGATGATGCTGCATGTGGCTGATGACGATAAAGAATCATGGCTGAGCATCTTGCAATGGGTGTGAAGTGTTAAATCACACACTTGTTGCGCATTTAGCATCGTGTGATGACTGGTGGTTATTTTACTCTTCTGTCATGCGATATTACATAAGTTAACGCGATTCCTTCCCCAACATGACGACCAGGGCTTAAAGTCAGAGGAAGCCCCCCCCCCCCCCCCACCGTGTTGCCCCCATGATTTTTTAAGGAGGGGCCCGGCCCCCCTTCGGCAGGTGAACTGTAGCATTGTGTCACCCATTCGCCCAGCGCCGGAGTTGATCTTTTTGACTTTGGTGCCTTGCGCGGGGAAACTGCGTCTCTAATTTTCCTAATAATTATTTATTCGCGACTATTCGTTTGATGTAGCACGAAAAAAAAACGGGAGGATGTACCCGAGCTCCTTGCTGACCACATGATAAGCACGTGATTTCGTCGGCTTGCTCAGCTGTGCCTAACTGCGCACGTGTAGAAATGGCAAACCGCGTTCGTGGTAACTGCGGTTTATCCTGTAAAGGATAGGTCGGCAACCTTTTAAGGTGGAGGGCCAAGACGACTGTATAGGGTCTTTTTGTGAATGAGTTTGAAGGACCAGCGCGGTTCTGGAGTAGAACACTCCACTGCCTCGCAGAGGGCCCCCGTTGAAATCCCATTTAATCGTGGATATTACTTTCTCATTTTATTTCTCTTTGTCTGTCGGTTACGCCACTGACGGCAACGGCGATGCCGCTCAACGCAGGAACTGCCGCGTAAGAGCTGCGCTGTAAAACGTCAGGCTTGCGCTGAAAGCGCAGCACACACAGCAGGCCCGTAGCCAGGATTTTTTTTTTTTTTTTGGGGGGGGGGGGGGGGGGGGCACTTGTTGAAAGCATTAAAAACACCCATTTTTTTATTATTTTTCCTCGGTAAAACACCCCCCTTCCATCCGAATTTCGAGGGAAACCCGGGCCCCGCGCCCCCCCCCCCCCCCCATCTTGGCGACGGGCCTGACACTCAGGTTAAGCTGGAAGAGCGCCATCTGTAGAGGCCGTTGTAAACTGTTTTGGGGCTAATAGTACAAGTACACATGCAAGGTACCCACTACTCCATCGATCATAATTTTTGTGAAGATGGGAAGCACGGACTACACAATTAGTCGTCATTCCGCGGGGAAGCGAGGTAGAGGCTAAAACCTGTAAGGCATCATGTGCACTTCATTGAAGCTGTGGCTGACGAAGATGAGGAATTATGGTTGAGCCCTATGCAATGGGTTGGAAGGTTTAAACGGCCCACTAGTTACGGAATTCGCATTTTGTGACGCCCGTTCGTTATATTACTCTCCTACCACAACATATTGCATATGTTAACTAGCGAGAAAGAGAGAGAACTTTATTGAGGTCTTGAGGAAACGGATGACGGAGGACTTAAGGGCTGCCTTAGAGACTGATACAAGCACAATTGCGAGGTACCCACTACATAATAAATGATCATAATATTTGTGTAGTAGGGAATCATCCAATATGCCATGATTAATCATTCTGCACAGAAGCGTGGTACCGGCAACAGGCCTGTAAGGTATTATGTGTATTTTGTTGATGCTGTGACTGCTGACGATGAAAAAATTACACCATCTCCCGCTAAAGGGAACCATGTGTAGATGTGAAGCAGCGGGCGCTAACGCTTACACTGGCGGCGGCGTTAACGCTGGCGCTCATCGCAGCGTTGCGCAGGAGAGGAAACTGGGGAGGCGCAAAGCACGCAGTGATGGAGCGGTGTTTCCTACTGGAACATGCCAATCGCTGCTAATGGGCAATCGGAGACAGAAGACTCCGACTGGACACAGAGACCCGCAGTCCGCCTTTAGTTAACGCGCACGCTGCGAATTTTTATTGTTCAACAACGCACAGGAGAAATCTCCCACCGGCACCAACTTGCAGGTCAAGATCCATTGCCATATATACGGGGTGGCCAGTGAACGGTTGTGCAGCGCGAGCAGTGGTTTTTTCAACCAAGAAACTCGCTAGCAGACGCTGCCTGCGTCGGCGTCGCGAGGCGAGAGAAGGGGGAGCCTAGAAGTGGAGAGATAGGGGGGGGACGCGCATGCGCAGTGGGAGTGTGGACGCCGCGGGCAGGGATGCCGAGAGTGGGGAGCGTAGGAGAGGAGAGAGAGGGGGGACGCGCATGCGCAGTGGGAATGTGGACGCCGCGGGCAAGTATGCCTAGAGGAGAGAGGGGGAGAATAGGAGGGGAGGCGCATGCGCAGTGAGGGGTGTGGTTGCCGCGGGGAGGGATGCCCAGAGGAAAGAGGGAGGGGGAGAGGAGGTTTTTTTATTTATTTTTTTAAAGGGTTTGCGCATGCGCAGTAAGGGTGGTCACGCGGCACACCACCACCACCGGATTAAGCTTCGCCATAAGATGCTTCACATCTAAAATTATGGCTGGGCCTTTTCTACTGATGATTTATGGCCGATGTTTTTGCAATGGGTTGGAAACATCCAACGACCAGCTCGTTACGCAATTCGCCTTGCGTGACGTCTGGTTGCACAATTCACATTTCGTGACGCCTGGTTGTTATTTTACTCTTCTACCACGCTATATTACATATAACATGGTTTCTTGCCTGTACGGGTTCTTTTTTGCAAAGGAGTTTCAATCAGCGACATGGCGGTGTGGAAGAATACTCGGTCGCTACGCAGGGGGCCCAGGTTTGAACCCCGTTCCATCCTCGATATTTTTTGTTACTTTTTTCTGATTTCGAGCGACAGGGGTTACGAACACCGGCTGCGTCGGCGGACAACTTCGGCGCTAAAAACGACTGTTGTTGTGATCTCGTAACAGCTTTCGCTGTAAAAAGTTAAGGCAGCTTCACAGTAGTTCTGCCAAGCCTGAAGGAATTTCGACCTGATTTGTTTATCTTTGTTGTTTTTTCGTCCTGCTTCTGTTCCTTTCTGTTTCCCTAGATATTTACTTCTCTTTCTCGCTCCCGTCATTCTTTTTCGTTTTTCCATTTCTCTCTCTCTCTCTTTCTGTATATATATTTCTCTCTCTTTCTGACTTTCTGTTTTACAGCGAAAGCTGTTACGACATCCCCACAACGGCCGTTCTTGGCGCCGTAGTTCTTCGCCGCTGCCAGTGACAGGAACCGATATCAAAGAAAACAAGAAAAAAATTAAATAAGAAGCAATATTCAGGATAGGAAAGGATTCAAACCCGGGTCCTCTATATGGCCGCCGATTATTCTACCACAGAGCCACGCCACTACTTGAAACTCCTTTGCAAATATATCATACACTCTTCATGTCGGGGAAATAATCGCTTTAACATGTGTAATATACCCATTTGGAAGAGTAAAATTACGACCAGGCGAGACACATTGCTAGATCCCAGGGTAGTGGGTAGCTGAATGCCTCCAACAGATTACAGAAGGCTCAGCCATAATTCGTCATCGTCATCAGTCACAGCATCAACAAAGTGAACCTAATGCCTTACAGGTGTGTAGCAGGTACTACGTTTCACCGAAGAATGACAAATAATCGCGTAGTGGTTGCTTCCCTAGTGCACAAAAAATTTAATTTATGGGATAGCGGGTACCTCACAAGTTCACTTGCATGAGTTGCCAAGGAATCACGTTAACATATGTAATATAGCGTGACCTGAACCCATTACAAAGGACTCGGCCATAATTCGTCATTCTCATGATTCGTCATTCTCCCACACCCCCCCACAGCGCATGCGCGTCCCCTCCCCTATCCTCTCCTACGCTCACTCCCTTTCTCTACTCTCGGAATAATCTACTCTGCAGAGCGGCGCCCGCGTCCCACATCCCCACAGCGCATGCGCGTCCTCTCCCCCCTCTCTCCTCTAGGAATCCTCTACTCTACGGAGCGGCTCCCACGTCCCACACCAACACAGCGCATGCACGTCCCCTCCCCCTCTCTCTCCTCTCCTACGGTCCCCCCCGTCCTCTCCTCTAGGAGTCCTCTACGGAGCCGCGCGCATGACAGGTGGTGTGAAAGCTGCATACTCTGCTGGGGGGCGCCAAGGTAGTTCCGCGGTATGAAAATGACGGAGTGCGCGCGCCTCATTCTCTCTCCTGTGCAGCGCCGCGATGAGCGCCCGGACCGCTGCCGTGAAATGAGAATGGCGACGTTTCTCCCGCTCAAGCTAATTATCTCCCCGCTGCTTCGCATCCACACATGGTCCCCATGAGCGGGAGATGGGGATTTTTTTTCTTCCCTTTCTTTCTCTCTCTGTGTCTTTCTTTCTGTGCTATGTCTTACTCTCTCGCCTCCTCCTTTTCTTGATCCTTATCCTCGCATCTTTGATCCTCACCCTCATTGCCCTTTGCCACTCCCTTATTATACAGTATACGATACGAGGCTTTGTTATGATAGCCGAGCGGTTGCGATTCGAACCTTTGGATCGCGAATACGCTGGTTAGAATACCGCCTCTTCAAGAAATTTTTTTTCGCGTCACATTTAAAACTGAACTACCGACATCTGACAGTTATTCATCAGTAGTGAATATGTCGCGAATGATTCCATATAATGCTAACACCCTATATGACGATTTCGCTGTGGTGAGTTTCATCTTAATAACTTTTTTTAGCGCAAACAAACACACGGACAAAGAGAGGGAACGAAACCAGCGCTACTATCAACTGAAGGCTTTATTCAGCAAAGGAAAACATATATACCGAAAGTGGCACCTGCTGCCCATGCGCACCGTCGTAGGTGCATTGTCCAGAGCTATCGCGCCGTATCTGCTGCTGAGTTTCAGCTTGAAACGTTTAACAGCGCGGAAAGGGTGCAAACGATTGCAAGAAAACACAAGGCCCTGCCTCGCTCAGTGTAGTCGCTTATTTATCAAAGGCGCCGCGGTATGCTCTCGACAATGGCTCTGAGGGAAGCTTATCTATTAAATTTAACCTTTTGCCAACGTGTCGGCTGCCTATACTGCTCAGATAGCGACCATGGCTCTTGGAAAAGATAAGATAAGGCGGCATAGTTCGCGAGAGTAAAACGCCCCCTATTCGAGCCTATCCTTCACAGCAAACAACTCCTTCGAACGATGGCGCCTACGGCCCAGCAATACACACTGGTAGGATTCACGGAAGATTTAGACTGGAAGCCTCTGCAATTTCTGAAGCCCTTGCCAAGAAATAGGCTGTGCAGTGTATGCGGACTCGTACGCAAAACAGTCGCTCATCTCTCATGCGGCCACGCGGTGTGCTCTTCCTGTTACGAACAGGGCGGAACGACCGATGGGTACACTTGTCCGATTGACGGTGAAAACTGCCCCGAAGAGGACACTGACTGGAGAGACTTCCCTGATGAAAAGCTACTGTCACGAGAGGTAAGTCAGCTATGCAAGAAATTGTATATTTGGTTACGCAGTGCAAGCAATCAGGCGGTTTGACCACGCGAGGCGACAGCGGGTCGACGAAACTGTTACTGCGAACTAAATAGCCGACTATCTTAGGCGTGCGTGTTTAGGCGACGATGTGTGCTACAGAATGCTGAACACAGCCGCACGATACTGACAAGAGTTCTATTGCGACCGTTAACATGGTTTTCTTTTATGGACGCGAGTTGTGCGGCACGGCTCGTGTCGAACAAGAAACCGAGTAACTTTTAAGAGCGAAGTATCACTCTAAAAAAAAAGTAATAGTACTTGCTAACTTTGGGGTGGTAAGTGCTTGTCACATATGTTACAACCATGTTAGTAAGTGCAGTTAGTAACGGCAAAGGTGGTAACAGTTACTACCTTTGCCGCTACTAACAACAATTAGTTACTATGACTACCCTGACCGTTACTAACCATAGTTAGTAGAGGTTGCTCGAAAAAAAACGTAGTAATCGATACTAGTGTGTGCATTTTTTTCACATTAGTACTTGTCCGTCGTTAACAGTGGTCAAATTATTAATGTCGCCTTATGATACAACAACGGGTTCTTGCATGGGGTGCCATGAACGAGGATAGACAGACGTAACAACTTTACTACGCGACAGTACTATCGTGAGCAATATGAGCTCGAACACGCGAGCGCGTGGCAAACAGCCTCAAAACACAGATAACGTGATACGTGGATGGCGCTGCCGAAATCAGAGGGGAAAGGAGGAGCCCTCTTCCGCTGACTGTTGGCACTCCCGCTTCATTAGCGTTGCTGCGAAACGGCAACTGATTGCATGCCATCGTCCACTAGGAAGGATACCAAATTCACGAAAAAAGAAAATAAGTGAAGGATGCGTGCCAAAATGCTCAGCCCCTAACACTTAGATATAATACAAGCATTGCCTATGCATAACGCCAGGCTACGTCACGGCCGATATCTCAGCAGCTACATTGCCTGATGGTTCATTGGGTGTGGTTGGGCGCCTTGATGCGAGTTCATATCACCGCTATAAACTGCCGTTTTGCAGCAATGATATCGAGGAGGGAGTCTCGAGAGCTAGCGGAAGCGCGTCGCCTTTTCCACTTTGTTTCCGACAGCAGCCGCTGCGAATCGGCCAATATAGGGTTCGAGGCTATTCGCCACACACTCGCGTGTTCGACCTCGTATTGCTCACGATAGTACTTGTTAAGCGACACCCGGATTACTTATAGCGCCTACCCTGGAGATGGATTCTGGCACCGGTGAGCACTACATTGGCACCGGTGAGCACTACACTGCGTAGACGAAATCGTCTTTTAGTGAAAAGCGGCAATAGATTTCATCTGCGCCAGTAAATCCACTTACCTTCGAGCGTGGTGTTTGGTGGTCATCCTTTTCTTTCTAACCGTAACCAAAAAAACTGCAATATCAACCTCTTTTTTTATCTGTGCAACACAAAACTCCAGGGCATCAGCTGCGGCACTCGTTGTTGCAGACAGGCTCAATAGTTTTTCGCTCCTGCGCATAGTTTAGGAAACACATATGCACCGCACATCGCATGCAAACAATAACCAGTATACCCGGTGTATTTTCTTACAATAATCTACTTCGGAGCGCCTTGACACATATTTCAGCACTAAATTGCCAGGTGTACTTCCAAACTTACGTAAAAGAGGGGTCGCGTATTCGGCTTGCTTGGCATGGTCACTTTCAATTTCGCCTTTAAAGCTCAATGTTGAATATCTCAAACTACGTGGAACTTTGTCTATTTCTAAAAGAAATGAGTATGCCATCAATTGCCACGCACAACAACTTTCTAATGTAACGAACTGCCCTATAGTCAATAATTGAAAGTTAATTAGCATTGTCTATCATTTTAGCTGTGGCAAAGTACTTCGCCTTGACATATAGAGTATTCGTGCGCAATAGACTTAAGCGTGACTGTCACAGAATGGTAAAAGAATGTATTGGCTAAAAAAATGTATGGGCTAAAAAAACATCCTATATTTAAGATTTTCTCGCGTAGACAAATTTTTATTAAGTGTATTGCTCTCAGGTCTTGTGTTGAATGGATGTTTTTCTCAATGCAGGTTAAATGCTGGAACGAAAGACATGGTTGCCCTCTTATAATAGCAGCGTCAGAAGTCCACAAGCACTTTCACCGAGAATGCGAATACCACTCCACTGCCTGTCCAAGGTGTTCGGTGGTGGTTTTATGCCGTGACATGGGGGAACACGTGAGAGCTTCATGTAACACCCATGCAGCACCGCTAGCGACGGAGTGCGAGGAAAAGCCACGCGATGCTGTGGTGACAGAAATACTAGAAGGCGTCAGAAGAGTAGTGCAAGAGGAGGCGGGTGAAGTGAAGGCGCTTCTGGAGCGAGTGTTTGGAGATAATGGCACCCTTAATGATAACCTGGGTGAGGTCTCCCACAGTATGAACTGTCTAAAGGAGTCAGTGAGTCAAGGTATTGCCCCTGTAGGAGAAATCAGTCGAATGACACATCGCGTGTTGGACGGCATCAGCACAATACATGGAGTACTTGATAGTGAAATCGCCGACATAAAGAAGCAGAACGCCGAAGAGTTTCCTCGAATTCAAGCTGCCATCTTAAGCGCGAAAGCAGATGCAGGAGAAAGCACAAGTACGATTCTGGAGATGCAGAAGAAAGCACTAGCATACGCTGAAAAAAATGAAACGCGTTGTGACTTTTTCGTTCCAGGACTAGAATCGCTTGAAGCCAAGGCCGTGAAAAACGGCGACGCCGTATACGACCATTATCCGGTTTACCTCCGGGGGTTACAACATATCACCTGGTGTTCAACTTGAGAAGGACGGAGAAAGTGTTTCGCTGCACTTATGGCTTCAGCTGAACAGGGGTGACCATGACGAAGTGATTGAGTGGCCATTCGAGTATAAAATCAGGTTTACTATTGTACACCCTTTCAAGAACGATGAAAATTTTGTTCTTGTGAAGGCTGAACGTGATCTTGACTTCTATAAGAAGCCAACAAGTTCAGGTAATCCAAGTGTTATCTTCACGGAGTGTTTTAGTTTAGAGGATCTTAAAACTAACGGCTACGTGCATGGCGATCAGCTACGTGTCCAGGTGGAGCTCATTTAATCACTAAAGGATTTGGTGTCGACTGAATAATCTAACCTCCCTGTATCTAATTCGCCAAATAACGAGAATTAGTTGTATATATCGTACAATTTCATAAGACTTTTCACACACTAACCCTCTTTGCGTTTGGGACGTAAAACCTGATAGTTTAAATATAGCACTATGTGCGATGCGAATATCGGTGCGCAATTCGGCTTCAGGGCACCACTTCACAATGATAAAAAAGGCAGCTTGACGGCAACACGCTTGTATCTTGTATTTTATTTTTGCTGGGTTAGTGATTTGTGGCGAGAGGAATGGGCAGGGGCGTGTCATACGCGAAAAATTGCGGCGTCGGAGCAAACAGCGTCGCTTCTCTAGATCAACACTTTGCTGATTGAATGTGCGAATCGCTGCGATATATATAAGTCGAACCCACTTATAACAATACAAGAGTGCCACGAAAGCATCGTTGTTATAGCCGATAATTGCTATAAACGGGTTCCACGAAAAAAAGCAATATTAAAGAATGGCAGGCTCTTAAGAGAAAACTATAAAATCTGATGGGATATGCCGACAGACATCATCGATAAAAATCATTTTTCGGACATGCTTGAAAATTTGTATGGTTTCGCGGGACCACCACAATAACTTTAGAGCCAATGTATGACAACATCTGAAGTCTTGGACGCTGAAACTATTACGAGTCAACTTTTTATTAAAATTACGTGTCGGAAAATGCATTAACAAAGCCACCGCCGCTCCCGCGCCGTAGCGCATTTTGATAGTTGGCTTTTCCACAATGCTACGACACTGTGCGCTGAAGCATACCACAAATGTGAAGGGGTAGTGGGGGGACGTTGGGGTTGTGGGCGGGTGTTCAGTAGCTTGAATTTCTGGTTTTCTTTTTATTTTCGAGGATTTTGCGTTCCATTTGCTTTCGGCACGCACACCCAACAGCCAAAATACAGTGTTATAACCGTTAATGCGGCATGCGGGCATTGCTCTAAGCGGGTTATTTCCCTATAGAAGACATACAAGAGTTGACGGTGCAGCAGCTTTTCATTGTTACAACCGGTATATTGTTAAAGCCGGTATCGTTATAAGTGGGTTCGACTGTATATATATAATTTCTTAGAGAACACCAACTTCTTGTCGGTTCACGATTCCCGATGTTTGATGTATGAAGTGCTCCGGCTATTTTTGTTCTATGTAGCCATATATTTTCCAATGCACTGGCGTGATATCATTGTAGTGTTTCAAAATAGGTTGATATAAAGGATAATTCAATTTACGCTATTTCGATACAGTCAAGTTTTGTGGACGGTGTCCAATGACCGGTTGTTGTGTTGAAATCCCTGAGCTGGTTTGCAAATTGGGCGGCATAACATCGCAAGAAGAGAGCTGCTAGAACTTTTTGACGGCTGAAACGCTGTGAGAGATTGGCAGTAGCATGTATGCGTTCTCCGGTCTCAGTTTTTTTCTATATTATGTGCAAACTGACGTTGTTCTTAAAAGAAAAAGTTATAGAACGAGATACAGATTTGCCTTATCCGCCGTCGAGGCATTCTCCCACTGCGAGCGTTCAACACTTGGATGATTTGAGTACGCTTCAACGAAAATAAAGAGCACATATTTGCTGTTCGACTGTGTGCATCTTTGATACAATTTGTAAAAGCACTTATGAGCAGCGCATGACTTTAGTAAAGATGGCTTTCGTTATACAAGGAAACGAAACAAGAATCAAACATACGCAGTGAGCGCTCCTCGTGATTGTTTAATGCACACAAATTTAATGAAGTCTTTGCAAATTATACTTTTGATTCTATTTGTCATATTGTCGTGTTGACTGGCATGTGTTATTGATATTTTGTATGTAGTCGCGTGAAAGTCACCGTTGATCCTGGATACAACGAAGTTCTACTTGCGGCCGAAAACTCCGTTAAATCACAACTTTCTTCAGGTCCTATATACTTCACATGTTTCAGCAGTCCAAAGAAAAATGTCAACGCTACTGACACATGGCATTTTGTAGGCATTATAACCTTTGAAACAACCTATAATAATAATAGCAAATAATAGCCCTATAAAGTGCCTCATTTACCCTTTTACTTTGTTGGCTTGAGCCACCAGCACTCACGACGGCATTCATGGTGATACTGTCCTTCAATTTGTAGGTCGTTAAAGAACAACCTTTGAGAATTGTCGCAACTTTTACCTAGAGCCACTTTCTTTTAGGGGCGAAGCTCCTTAGGGTGTGGGTCTGTCCCTCCTCTGTAGTATGTAGTAGTAGTAGTAGTAGTAGTAGTAGGTAGCCACGTATAGTGGAATGTACCCACACTACACGTGATAAAGATGACGATGACGCCTGATGACCATGGAGAATAAGCGCGTTCCAGTATAGTGGAATGTACCCACTACACGTGATAACGATGACGATGAAGCTGATGACCCTGAGCTTAACGTCATATATGACGAAAACAAAATCAGGGGAACCCCCCTCCTTGTGGTCCGTAGAGCTCTTGAACAAAATCATCATCTACCCCCATATGTAAATAATAAAACATTGTGTATATGTTTTATCAATATGTAAAAAAATGAAACATTGTGTATATACTGTATGTATAATCACACCACACCCCCCGCGTTTGTGTGTCAGGTCTTTGTATGATGATCGAGTGGGCAAAATTTACGGGGATTGACGGTTCACCAGGTTACCTCCGGAGCTTCGCCCACTCATCATCATTCACTTCGTGGATATGACGTGATTTTCTCCGCTCCTTACATGAGAGATAATTTTGGAGTTGACATCGAGGCTTGTCTAGGAGCGGTGAAGCGAAGTGCAGCGCCGAAGCGCCGTGGGAGCGTCTCCGCGTGGCACGACACAGTCATGACCCCGTCGGGCCAGCGATGCACGGGCCAGCGGAATTAACAGCGATTTCACGCTGTGTGGATGCACTCTAGGAACTGCGCCTCTCGCATTCATGAACCCGAGAGCGACGCAACTTACCGGTTCGCCAAATGCACTGCGTAATCTGATCAAAACGCTAGGCGGGTGAGGCAGTAGATGTCAATTTGGGTGCGTCCACATAGAATGCGACGAGATCTGACGGGCGCCGGTGGCTGCGGACAACATTGCTGGTGTTGGTAGCCCGTAAACGTTTACGCTGTAAAATAGGAATATTCAATATTTTTGTGTAATCGCCTGAGCATGTAATACATAAGCATATTTCGGAATTAGTAGATAAGCACAATATTTTGTCAGCTTCACAACATGGATTCAGAAAGGTATTTTCTACGTCTACCCAGTTGGTAACTACAGTTCATGATTTCCCACCAGCTATATATACCGAAAAATAGGTAGATGCATTTTTATGGATTATGCTAAAGCTTTCGATACGATCTCTCACAATAAGTTACCCTTCAAATTAGATTTAATCCTTAAAAATACTCAGCTTCTAAAACACTTATCTTTCCAATCGAAAACAAAACGTCTTCTTCAATGATAATTCCTCTTGCACAGTACCGGTTGGCTCTGGTGTCCTTCAAGGCTCAGTGCTCGGGCTCCTCCTCTGTCTGTTGTGTATAAATGCTATATCACACAGCATACCTGTAAATGTGAAGCTTTATGAGGATGACTGCATTCTATGCTCTCAAGTTGAAAACCTCATAGATCAAATTAATTTGAACGCGGCATTTCAAAAAAGGGCAATATATGGCAGATGTCGCTTAATTTTCTAAAGACCGTTTTCATAACTTCTCACAAGCGTAAAACTCTTCATTTCACATATTAGGAGAGTAATGCCTTTTTGCAGGAGGTACAACACTACAAGTACCTTGTAATGTGAATCCACGTAACGCCAAACAGCCAGCAAGGAGCAAATTCTGCTGAACATAACATGCATGTCATGATTTACACGTTAGGACCTGTCATTTAAGTTCGTCTTACAGTCACGCTACACGATTCCAATTTTGGTGTATATGAAGCTAGCGAACTGGACGCAAGTGCACCATGAGCTTGGCATGTATATTGTCACGTGGTCGTGACGTTGACGAAGGCAGCAATCGGTATGTCCGAGATGAAACTGCTTTTTTAGCCAAACTTGTGGCCGGTAAACGGAAAGTCAGATTACAGCAATACACACTGGTACTTATAGCCGCGAACGGAGCGTCGGCCGTCGATCAACTGACAAGCGGGGAAGCGCGTCGGCATTTATACGTGTGTCATCGAATATTCCAGCCTTATCACTGTGTCGCGCAAGCTCTGGAATAAGCTCGAGTGTTCGCGTCTTGCGCGCAATCTTAACAAAACGATCTACAATAATCGCGAAACTTCTCAGATATGAGGCGCGATTTGCGCTGAGCATTGCTGGCAGTATTTGTGGGCGAAAACCGAATACAGCAAAAGTGAAAATAATAAACGCGCGTGGCAATATCACGTTGTACATGACATGCATGTCGTGATTTTCATGTTACCATGTGCCATTTATGTTCGTCATACAGTCAAGTCGCGCAATACCCCTTTAGGTGTATGTAACGCTAGCGAACTGGACGGAAACGCACCATGAGCGTGCAATGTAAATGGCGTTGTACATGACATTCTTGTCACGATTTTCATGTTACCACCTGCCACTTATATTTGTCATGCAGTCACGTCACGCAATACCAATTTCGGTGTATATCAAGTGAGCGAAACGGCCGCGAGCGTGTTATGAGCGTGGCATGCAAGTCATGTTTCACATGGCATGTCCTGATTTCCATATTACCTCTTGTCATTTACGTTCGTCATACAGTCACGTCACACAATACCAATTTTGGTGTATATCAAGCTAGCGAAACAGGCGCCAGCGCACCATTAGCGTGCCATGTAAATTATGTTGTACATGACATGCCAATCATAGTTTTCATATTAGCACCTGTTATTTATGTTGGTCATGCAGAAATGTCACATCATATCAATTTTCGTACATATCAAGTTAAGAAAACGGCCGCAGGAGCACCACGGCCATGGCGTGCAAATCATACTATTCATGACAAGTTAGTCTTGATTTCCATGATATGACCAGTGAGACATGTTCTTCTTACAGCCATGCTACGCCATACCAATTTTGGTATAAATGACATCAACGATACGACCAGGAGAGCACAAAGTCGTAGGCGGATAGATAGATAGATAGATAGATAGATAGATAGATAGATAGATAGATAGATAGATAGATAGATAGATAGATAGATAGATAGATAGATAGATAGATAGATAGGCTCAAAGTCGCTGAAGTTCGCTAAGAAATGCGTCGCGTTTAAAACACGTAGAATAAGATTTCCGAATGCTCGTCGTCAGGTGAGATCTCTTTACCGCCTCGAGAGCACGGCGCTCGCGACCTCCGCGATTAGCTCCGGCAACGCGTCGCCGGAGGTAATCTCGGAGACCGAGAGGAACTCTTCGTACTTTTGCAACACGTCGGCAGGTGCCGCTGGACCCTCAGCTAACAACGTACGGTTATTATACTGACTCGAGAGGAAAGCTCCCCATAGAGTCCATGCATTGAAACCTATACCCGAATGTGTTCCGCCATGATGGAACGAAACGAACGTTGCCATATCCTCAGACGCCCGCTATATTTTACGGTAGTAATCAGTTTTAATCTATCAACCTAAGCCAGCTACGTGTTGTTGGCGCTGTGTCAGGGAACATCCCCTGTTTGTTGATGCGTGAAGCCGTGTGTTAGTGTAGTGCTGTGCGTGAAGCTGGCCCGATTGAGAACAGTTAAAATTTACAACTGTTTGTGCATGGCTTTAGGGGCGAGGCTCCTTAGGGTGTAGGTTTGTCCCTCCTCTGTAGTAGTAGTAGTAGTTGTAGTAGGTAGGTAGCCACGTATAGTGGAATGTACCCACTCCACGTGATAAAGATGACGATGACGCAGTATAGTGGAATGTACCCACTACACGTGATAACGATGTAGTATAGCGCGTTCCAGTATAGTGGAATGTACCCACTACGTGATAACGATGACGATGACGCTGATGACCATGAAGTATAAGCGCGTTCCAGACCACACATTCTCTTTCTGCCATGGATGAAAACGATCGAGCTTCGCCCACTCATCATCATTCACTTCGTGGATATGGCGTGATTTTTTTAGTAGGCATGCCCTAGCAATAAAGCATAATGGATGGAGTTTCTGCGTTCACTTGCATATGGGCCCACTCGACGGATTCGCAACTCGCAGCAAAGAGCATAGGTCGCATTTGTGCGATGCTTCGACTTGCAATGAGAATCGCCCTGTATCCACATTATTTTTCAGCTCATTGTTGTCGTAGTTCAGTTCAGAGAGTCATAAAGCAGCAAAATGTCGATTGCAACATGCAGCAGCGAATGTAAGTGAAGCAGATTTACCAGCGCAAAAAGACGGAACACTTAAGAAGAGACACACGTTTTTTTGCGCTGGTAAATCTGTTTTAAAAATGAACCAATTCGCCCAAGCAGCAGTTTTAGGTAAGTGAGACGTCACCCGAAGGCTTCAATCGTAACTAAAGTACACGGCACACGAAGTTTTATCACCGCTAAAAAAAATGAAAAAAAACTACAAAAATTACACCATCTCCCGCTAAAGGGAACCATGTGTAGATGTGAAGCAGCGGGCGCTAACGCTTACACTGGCGGCGGCGTTGACGCTGGCGCTTATCGCAGCGTTGCGCAGGAGAGAAAACTGGGGAGGCGCAAAGCACGCAGTGATGGAGCGGTGTTTCCTACTGGAACATGCCAATCGCTGCTAATGGGCAATGAGAGACAGAAGACTCCGACTGGACACAGAGACCTGCAGTCCGCTTTTAGTTAACGCGCACGCTGCGAATTTTTTATTGTTCAACAACGCACAGGAGAAATCTCCCACCGGCACCACCTTGCAGGTCGAAATCCATTGCCATATATACGGAGTGGCCAGTGAACGGTTCTGCAGCGCGAGCAGTCGGTTTTTTTTAACCAAGAAACTCGCTAGCACACGCTGCCTGCGTCGGCGTCGCGAAGCGAGAGAGGGGAAGCGTAGGAGAGGAGAGAGGGGGACGCGCATGCGCAGTGGGAGTATGGACGCCGCGGGCAGGGATGCCTAGAGGAGAGAGTGGAGAGCGTAAGAGGGGAGAGAGGAGGGGAGGCGCATGCGCAGTGAGGGTGTGGCTGCCGCGGGGAGGGATGGCTAGAGGAGAGAGAGGGGGGAAAGGAGGTTTTTATTTAGTTTTTTTGAAAGGGTTTGCGCATGCGCAGTAAGGGAGGTCACGCCGCACACCGGATTAAGCTCCGCCATAAGATGCTTCACATCTAAAAAAACTTTTATTCGGCCTAATTGGTTCATAACTTTCAGCGCTTTTCTCATTTCTTCTTCGCGGTCTCTCTTGGTTTGCACTGAAGTTTTCTGCTTCAAAGAAGGCTGTCACATGAACTCGAGTTGCTGGTACGTGGACACAGGAAACGCGCACAACGAGACACTGACAACTACAATATTGCCACACCCACTCCTTTATTTCTATTACCATGTCACCGCCTTATTGCAATATAACTGCTTCCTTGTGCAAAGCGCGTACGAATCAGTGCCAACTATTTAGATAATGTTAGAAGCTTCCGATCAGATTACGTGCTGAACGTGAACCTTAGAGTTAGCTCTGTAACTTACGTGGCCGCTAGCGATAACGCCGGAAACTTCCATGATACATGAATAAAAGCCGACACGCTTGACAGCTTGTCAGTTTTTTCGACGGCACGAGATGCGCTGTTCATTACTCGAATTGCCAGAGCTCATCCGGAGTGCGTCCCTCATGCGCCACGTCGTCGTCTGTCTCGCCGTGAAACTCATTTGTCCAGACATGGCTATACCCGTACACCACGGGCCGCAGTATGCGGGTATGCGCCACAGGTATTTGACAATTTATATCTACCCTGGATCGGCCAGGGCATAGATTGGTTATTTAAATGCGAGAGCGTTAAAAAAAACTGATAACGGCAGCGTTGACCCGGCAAATGCAAAGTATAGAAATCAGAGTCCCAACAGGAATCGAACCCAAGCAATCTGCGTGGCAATCAATTATTCTACCACAGAACCACGTCAGGTCTCGAAACTGCTTAAAAAAAAAAAAAAAAAAACCTTACAGGCGTAATGTTGCTCGAACGCCAGTTGTGTTTGCAGTGCTGGCTATCTAACTTTGAAAACATTACATATGTACTCCTATGATGAAGGACTCATGTCGGGTTAACGTCAATTGTTTACTTAAGCGACATCCACTGAAGTTGGTTTACGTAGCACTATCCAGGGGTTACCATTCTCGCAATCCCAAGCGCTAAACATAAGGTTGCCGCTTTTGGTGCTGGTAGTACCCTTGTTGCCGTTGGCATTGTTACGCAGCTTTAAACTACTGGTTATATATGAAGGAAATGCGACTGTTAAACAATAGTTTGTGCGCACAACATTTGTACATATCTTTAGCGTCATTTCATAACGTTTCGCTTAATAAAAAATTACAAACCGGTCACCTTACCTCCGCATGCTTCGCATAACATAGATTCCCCATGGTGCTTGGGATCTGCCGAATTTTTCTGGTTGTAATCCTTGCGAAAAACCCCGTTGCAAGGTATGCAACCACATGACAGACACAACTTCTCTGAAGGCTACAGCTTCAAACTTTGATCTAAAAATAAAAGGGAATTTTGACTAATGTGCAAGCAATGTTGCGTACTACATGCTTGAATTCTCTGTGTGCGAACTCAACTCCAATATATTTGGCAAAGTGAAACCCCTTTTAGACTGCGTTTTATTAACCAAAAGTCACATGCCACAAGCCTACCCAATCTACCTCCGTCTAGGCACGTTAATATTCCTGGTCACTCTTTTATTGCGGTAGCAATTATATGGACCCTCTCGGCTGATTTTCGCCGTCGCCGTCTGTCGACGCTGTGATGTCTCGGATATATATATGTATGTTTGTATATTAAAAAGGCGCAAAGAAAAATAAATCAGTAGAAAAAAATTCCAAACCACCTGACCGGGGATTCGAACCAGCGAGCCGTCGCTCTGTAGCCTGCTGCGCTAGCCAACACAGCCACACGCCATTTTTTTTCTTTCATGGTATTTATAACAGATGTGCGTAATATACATCCCAGCGAACAAATTACACGCCATGCTCGTTCCAGCGATATAACGGCGAGCTATTCATATGCACTATTGGCCGCTCGCCGTACAAAGATCTCGGAAGAGCTTGAGCGTGTTTTCTACCACGCAACGCTTTTACAGTTTCTTTAAAATTGAAAACTGCCCTTGAAATGCGCACGAAAAAAGTGGCTCCCTTCTGTACGGCTCATGATTTAGAAGGGAAAAAAAGAACACAAAAAAGAACACCGGGGGTGCTATTCTGGACATTGTCAAATTCCGCCATGTTGTCAAATTCCGCCATTAGCCTGATTTGATTGGTCACGCGAGGTCGTTCGTCTTGTGGCGCTGTAATAGCGTTACGACACAGGAATTCGCGATGACGTAACGTGAGAAAAAAAAGTTATTTTTTTCCGAAGTAGCCGTTCACCGTGCTCTGCCACGTATAAAGAAAGGTTTGGACTGAATAACGAAACCGAAATGTGGTACTAATACGATGAAGTTGCGGTTTGTCGAAACTACTGCTCGCTTGACGATGAACCGTCATGTCTGTAACATGATTGGACATTGAACTCATGGTGGTCGTTGCGTCACAGGGCCTCACTCTTTGTCGCGTCAAAATGACGTTGCGTGACGTTGCATCCCGCCAAATTTGCTGCTTAAAATGTGAGAACGATCAAGTGCCCCAAATTGGCCGCCATATTGTTGTAAATTGAGTTGCTTGCGGTTGCTCGTTCGATGTGTCGCCTCCCATACGTATGAGTAGAGGTCATTCTGTAAATTACTTTGCTAACATGTTTCGGTTAATATTATCACAAAGTAGTGTATGTAAAGTTTGCTTGTGAAAATAAAAGCTTGTTACTTCATTTGACTTGTTCGATGTTGTGGTTCTCGCCGCAAGAGAACGCTTCATATGCGGCAGAAAAATGGCGCTGTCCTTCGTCGTGCGGTAGTTGGAGGTGCAGTAGCGAAAGTAATTCCGCGATAAACGCGATACTTTTGCAATGCCCAATGAATCGTTTCGACTGCGGTGCCGGCTGACGACAAGCATGGTGCGATGACTGCGCGGGAAGCTTCGCAAGGACCTGGAGAGGCGGCGTACGGGCACGAAGAACAGCCCCGACCATTGATCTGCAAGTGCTTTGTGCCCTTCGCTTCATCGCCACCAGCATTTACCACGGCGCGATCGCAAATGACGAGGACGTGGCGACGAGCCTGTCCAGTGCGAGGTCGCACGATTAATGCTGTCGGGGAAGCGATCGTTGAGCGCGTCGGCGTTATGTGGATCACCTTCCCTGCCAGCGCGGAGGAGCCGGCCGCGGCGAAGGAAGGCTTCGTCCACATGGATTCAAGGTTTCAAGGCTGCCTACTTTTCCAGAAATGACTTTTACACCCTCAAAGTCATAGTGGTGAGGACAAATTCCATCTGATTTAAAGTTGTGCATGCCGTTAGTAGAGAATGCCTAGGAGGAACTTGAAAGACAGCTTTTGGCCACTGCCCCATTTTTTTAACGACATTTTCCGTGGCTCGAACTTCAGTGATAGTAAAGAACGCAGTATTCGCGGTAAACAAAGTTTACGTCACTATTTAGCTTCGATAGAAGTGACTTGATGACACACACAGAAAAAAAGGTTCATCGTGCTTCATACTTGATCGCGGTACATGCCTTGTATTGAAGAGATGTAATCCATGGAAGGAAACCAGACGTACTGGGTGCGCCCCAATTTCACAGACATTGATATGCAGACAAGCAGTAACTGCCACGTATGAAATGAGAGATAGAGCTGTCGAAGCTGCGCTTCAAAATCAAATGTAGAGAAATAAGTTCGCTGCACCACTGAATTACGGTTGTACTGCGTATGGCTGGCTGTATTGCTGTTGCCGACTTTCTTCCACTGCACACAACACTTTGCAGGTATCTGACCAGCGTTGCGGATCACTGCTCTGGTACCTTGAGTTTGTACATGACATCTTTGTGTGGAGGGCATCTGCTTTGAGCCGGTGCTTAGGCAGTGGACGCCGTGGTAGTTGATAGGTATGCAAGCTTGAGAATGCGTGTATGGTGTTTAATGTAGCAAAGGCATTAATCATGGTTCTTTTATTACTTGCTGCGTGGTTCCCAATTTCTCAAGTTTGTTTTATCCTCTGAATTTCTGCCCCATATGTTAGTACTGGAAGCATACCCCAGTTGTACACTATCTTCTCTGGTAGCGCCAGTGTTCCCTTGATTGAAAAATTTCTCGGCCACATATCTTACAAAACAAATCGCACTGAGAGCCCAGGCAGCACACAATAATCCATCTCGTTCTCAGTGTATAATTGCAACTTGTCTTTCTGTGGTCATGGAAAAGACTGCTAGTGCAATAGAAAAGTCAAGCATGAAAAGAAACTTCCATGATGACATCGTGTGATCCTTTATTATAAAGTGGTGAAATAGTATAAATAGTAAACATGTCACGATACAGAAATGAAATGCTACATTCAGCAGCTATGTTGATTAAAAGAATGGATGAAATTGAACTGCCTTAAATGTGCATTCACAGAAACAAATCATAAGTATATAGAGGATAGCTTCTATGAAAAAAAGAAATACAAATAAGCAAGCACAGCCTAGTGCTATACAGAAATAAAATGAATAAAATGAATTAACTGACTTGATTCAAAGGTACTTCAGTCATGGTTCATAAAAATAACTAAAAACAATCCGAACCATTGCAAAAGAAATCTGCTGTCACTTTATATGTACAGCATAACCACAACAAAACAAAAGGAAACCAAGCCTTGAGTGCATTGCCCGCCTGCGCCCCCCCCCCCCACAGATCAGTCCTACAAATGAAAGCACTACACCTTCTTCACCAAAGTCACTCGCCCCTCTTGGTCTATGAAAAAAGTTAAAGGTTGCACTTCAGCATCTTCATTGCCCCTTCCCCCTGACGAAGAAATCGAGCTGATTCTAAACCATTTGGAAATAAACCCATTTTTTTCATTGGAGCCTTTCAAAGCTGTAATTAGCTAACCCAACCAGACAATCAATTTTGTGAATATGTCTATCTGCAGAAAAATAAAAAGGCAATACATATCGCTGACACAGCACCTTTTAAAAAGAAGTGAGAGAGGTATGGTACATATTCAAGTGTATATTTATATTATGCTAATCAGAACACTGCACCGCGCAGGACTCGGTGCATCACCTCTGCAACCTTGGCTGCTTGTCACCAACCCTGGAGTACATCCTGCGGGATCCCCTCCTGCCCGATTCAACCGCACCCACTGATCACTGTGATGCGTCGTGGAACAGTGCGTTGGAGTCCTCACGGCCCGCTTTCGGTGTGTGCAGAGGTACAGAGCACTACTACGGCCCTCTGCACGTCAAAGATCATCACAGTTTGCGTGGTGCTTCACAACCTCGGTGTTCGGCAGCAGCTGTCCGAGTCAGACAACATTCCTGGCACTGATCCTGAATGAGAAGATGCGGACTTTTACAAGCAATAGCGACGATCCGGCAACAGTAGGCGGGACCACCTTCTGCAGCGGTTCACAGCTGGGCACCCTTGCATGTGACAAGCTTATATTCCTGCGAGATCTGCGCATAAACATGAAACAGAAGAAGCTCTTTTTTTCTCAAAGCAAAGTAGCCACTTGCATTGTGTTCGATCCTGTGCCTATCACCTGTACTTGTGTTCAGC
>JALIZH010012437.1:0-64219 GCA_030522465.1 Rhipicephalus appendiculatus
CATGGCGTGCTCGCGGCCGTTTCGTTAGCTTGATATACACCAAACTTGGTATTGAGTGACATGACTGTATGACGAACATAAATGACAAGTGGTAATATGGAAATTATGACATGTCATGAGCGACATGACTTGCATTCCACGCTCATGGCGCGCTCGCGGCCGTTTCGTTAGCTTGATATACACCAAACTTGGTATTGAGTGACGTGAGTGTATGACGAACATAAATGACATGTGGTAATATGCAAATAATGACGTGGATGTCATGAACAACATGATTTACATGCCACGCTCATGGCGCGCTCACGGCCGTTTCGTTAGCTTGATATACACCAAACTTGGTATTGAGTGACGTGATTGTATGACGAACATAAATGACAGGTGGTAATATGCAAATAATGACGTGGATGTCATGAACAACATGATTTACATGCCACGCTCATGGCGCGCTCACGGCCGTTTCGTTAGCTTGATATACACCAAACTTGGTATTGAGTGACGTGACTGTATGACGAACATAAATGACAGGTGGTAATATGCAAATAATGACGTGGATGTCATGAACAACATGATTTACATGCCACGCTCATGGCGCGCTCGCGGCCGTTTCGTTAGCTTGATATGCACCAAATTTGGGATTGAGTAACGTGACTGTATGACGAACATAAATGACAGGTGGTAATATGCAAATAATGACGTGGACGTCATGAACAACATGATTTACATGCCACGCTCATAGCGCGCTCACGGCCGTTTCGCTAGCTTGATATACACCAAACTTGGTATTGAGTGACGTGATTGTATGACGAACATAAATGACAAGTGGTAATATGGAAATCATGACTTGTCATGTGCGACATGACTTGCATGCCACGCTCATGGCGTGCTCGCGGCCGTTTCGTTAGCTTGATATACACCAAACTTGGTATTGAGTGACGTGATTGTATGACGAACATAAATGACAAGTGGTAATATGGAAATCATGACTTGTCATGTGCGACATGACTTGCATGCCACGCTCATGGCGTGCTCGCGGCCGTTTCGTTAGCTTGATATACACCAAACTTGGTATTGAGTGACATGACTGTATGACGAACATAAATGACAAGTGGTAATATGGAAATTATGACATGTCATGAGCGACATGACTTGCATTCCACGCTCATGGCGCGCTCGCGGCCGTTTCGTTAGCTTGATATACACCAAACTTGGTATTGAGTGACGTGAGTGTATGACGAACATAAATGACTAGTGGTAATATGAAAATCATGTTTTGTCATATGCGACATGACTTGCATGCCACGCTCATGGAGCGCTTGCGGCCGTTTCGTTAGCTTGATATACACCATATTTGGTATTGAGTGACATGACTGTATAATGAACATAAGTCGCAGGTGGTAACATGGAAATCTTGGCATGCATGTCATCTACAACGCCATTTACATGCCACGCTCATGGTGCGCTTGCGTCCAGTTCGCTAGCTGGATGTACACCAAAATTGATAATCCGCGACGTGACTGTATGACGAACATAATGATAGGTCCTAACATGTAAAACATGACATGCAAATTATGTAAAGCATGATCTGCTCCTTCCTGGCTGCTTCGCATTACATCGATTCCCGCAGTGCGTGGGATCTGCCGGTTTTTTTTTTCTATATCTCAAACTGTGATGGGTTCCACGAATGGAGAACTTCAATTCTCCCTTTCGATATGACAGTCTAACTCCAATTGGAGCTAACTGAAGACGTGTCGCGCCAATGTTTATTTTTTTAGACTTGGTGCTTCGTAGCTCAAGCACCCTGTATGTATAAGTTCGTACATATATAGAAAAACCCCAAACTAGTTCAGAAGGAAACATTCACGAAGCGTTGGACCGGGCCTCCGACCCGGGCATCCGCGACGCAACGCGTTCAGTTACTCGGGCACAGCGAACACGTCATCCAATGTGCTTACCATAGGTTGGCAAAACTTGTGGAGCTCACTCAGACTCACTCATGAAATATATTTTGCGCTTAGGGCTCACTCGGACTCAGACTCACCAAACTTTTCCTGAGCCGGACTCACTCGGACTCGCACTCACGAAAATTTTCTTCAACCGGACTCACTCTGACTCAAACTCACCAAAACATTACTCAACCGGACTCCCTCAGACTCAGACTCACGGCTCGATCTGAGTCTGAGTGAGCCCGAGTGAGTCGACTCATGAGTCCGTTAGCCTAAAATTAGCTTTTCCGACCATGGTGTCAATGCTCTTTAACCCCAATATCTCACGTAATCGGTGCTCTTCTTGGCGCCTTTTGTTATAATACCTTCGAATACGTGTTATGAGTGCTCGCAAACCAGTAAGGTCATTTTTATTGAAAAAAGATGACAACATAAGATATATTTATCAAGAACTTCCCTGGAAGAGTTGTCGGGGGGGGGGGGGGAGGTCAAGGCACCCCCCTACGTAATATGCGCCTCTAGTCAATAAATATTGAAATCGTGTACAAACGACAGTGCTTTGTAATAACGTGCGAGTAGACGTGAGTGTAAACGTGAATCCAATTAAGTATGATAGTAATGCTGAAGATGAGTAGAGAGGACCATAGGTCGGCAAAAAAAAGCGGAACTCTCTCAGACTCACTCAAGAAATATATCTTGCGCTTTGGACTCACTCGGACTCAGACTCACCAAATTTTCCCTGAGCCGAACTCACTCGGACTCACACTCACGAAAATTATCTTCCACCGGACTCAAACTCACCAAAATATTACTTACCCGGACTCACTCAGACTCAGACTCACGGCTCGATCTGAGTCTGAGTGAGTCCGAGTGAGTCGACTCATGAGTGAGTTCGCCGACCTATGGTGCTTACTGCTAGCTATTTGGGAGTTTTAGTGCCAGGACCCCCCAAGTGGCTTGCGTACGTATGTCCTTGCGTTCCTTTTTGTTCCTCATGGGTGCGGCTGGGAATACAAATGAACGCAAGAGCATGCGTACGTAAGCGGCTTGGGATGCATTTCTATGCAACATTTACCGTTGGTGGCACGCACATCTTTGAGGTGCTTCAGAATAACAGAGGCGTGGTCACTATCAGCGGCAAGATGCCGCATAGAGTCAAAGAGCGCACTTTAAAGGGTTCGTCTTTTGCCGGAGTGGCGCTGCGCGCTCCGGCATCGTGCTTTGACCGACAGGGCACGGTCGCCTGTGCTCGCGCGCTTATCTCTTTCATCGCAATGTTTGCGCTGAAGCCATTGACAGCATGACGGTCACTGGGGGGCGCACTGCAGTGGAAAGGTTTGCTAAAAAGAGTGAGCAGCTAGCCTTTCTTGGTACATTTTGAATTAGATGTTATCACATTCATTGCTTCACACACGCGGCGAAACCTGGACTTCTATTTTATTTATTTGTTTTCTTATTGCTACGATAATCTCAAATCTCGGAAGACATTACTGTTCCGACTAGTCGCCCGCAGCACTGGCAGCAGTCCAGGAGACCGGCCGCGAATCCCTACGGGAGCGACCGTTCGTTACGAAAGTTATGTTTATCTTTGTTCAAAGTGGGAAGAGGCGGCTTCCGCAGTAACCTACTTTGTCCAGCCTTATGGCTCTTTTCTTCTATCGTCTGACGTAATCAGTGACGTCATGAAAATATAGTTTCTTTTCATTTGTGAATTATATAATTTGCAGTTGGACAGCCGGCAGCCGCTAGTGCTAGAAGGGGCGCTGGCACCAATACCAACTTGCGTATTTACATTCACAGGCGATTCCCATGTTATAGCGTACAATTGTGTAAATGACCCTCCACGGAGTTCTACAAGTTAGGCTGCTCGACCGCTTAGCGAAAGGTAATGCGACCTAATCCCAGCCACATTTAGATCGAGGCGAAATGCTAGATGCCCGTCTTCTTCAATTTAGGCGCCTGGTAAAGGAACCGAGGTGGCTAAATTTCTGAAGCCTTGCATACCACAGCTCGCGTAACCGTATCGTGGTGACGGGGCGTGAAACCCCAATAATTTTTACGCAATGCAATCGCTAAACGCTGCACAATGGTGTTTCGCCTACACTCGTTCAGTGCCTTTGAAAAAAATATCTTGTTTTTCGACGCGGGTTGTGAGGCACAGCTCACAGCGAACGGCCGCAATAAAAGCGATGTCGTCAGTATCACGCAATTATCGCGTAACCATTGCCTAGCTCCCACGGGCACACATACTCACGCGTGATGTACTTGTCTATTCTTCTTGCAAAACGCGTGTTTGTCCACCCAATATCGCTTTGTAGTCCCTAAATGTCATTTGAAGCCAGCTGCCAGTAAATTTAAGAGCGTAGAATCAATTACAAGAGTGCGTCGATTCTGATAATTAATAATTAAAAGCCTGCTGCTGCTGGCGGTTATGATGAATGATGGTTATGGTGCGAATTATTCACGCCTGCGCACTTCCACTCGTTTCAACTTCCTGTCTCCTAAATCATTTTTGGTGTTCACTTCTTTTTCAGGTTGTAGATAAGCTAAAAAAAAGACCTTAAAACCAGTGGTGCAAAAGTTGGCGAAACTATATTTTGTTTCCATCTTCTCTAACGTTTTACGAAATTTCAGAAATAGACCGTATGTGCGTATATCTTTCACAAAAACGATGTGAAAAGCTCTTCTGAAGCCTTTATTGGCGCTCGGCGCGATACCGTCCTAAACATGACTCCCGTAGAACAGTCCTAAACCTAATCAAGCCTCCGCTCCACTACTCTGCTTCGTCTATCAGTCAACGCCGCGCTAAATTTCCTACATGAACATCCTATTACCCCGCCGCGGAATGTAATGGCTATCTTGATGCAAATGAGTTCTGCGGAATCCCGCAAGGTGGCGGAAGGGTTAAGAAAGGGAAATTAGACAACAACCCGTTTGTAGCACGAAGCCGCAAGGAATTCCGTACGAATTTCTCAGAAAGAAAAGCGTATTAGTTGCCGAAAAAATTCGTCCTCGTCCGAGGTTCAAACCCGGGACTAACGCCTTTTCGGGGCGGTCGCTCTACCAATTTGCGGAATCCCGCATGGTGGCGGAAGGGTTGAGAAAGAGAAAATAGACAACCACCCGTTTGTAGCACGAAGCCTTGTGGCTTCGTGCTACAAACGGGTGGTTGTCTATTTTCCCTTTCTTAAAGGGCTATCTTGCATTGCTGGCTTACCTCTCTTTTCAGCAGATTTTCAGCAGGGAAGTCTCTCCACTCAACGTCTTCTTCCAGGCAGTTCTCGCCTTCAAACGGACAAGTGTATCCATCGGATGTCTTGCACTGTTCGTAGCAGGAACAACACGCTACGTGGCCGCATGGTAGAAGAGCGGTTGTCTTGCGTACGAGTCCGCATAAATCGCACAGCCTCTTTTTTTGGCAGGGGCTTCGCAAATTGCAGGGGATTCCAGTCTAAATATTCCGTGAAGCCTACCAACGTATATTGCTGGGCCGCGGGTGCCATCGCTCGAAGTAGCTGTCTTGTCCGAACGACAGGCTTGAACTGAGGGCGTTTAAATCGGGCGAACTATGCCGCCTTATCTTGTCATTTCAACGAGCCGTCACCACCTTGTGAGCGATATCTATTGCAGCTGCGTTGGCGAGGCGTATCCAGCATCCCTTATCAGCACTGTCAGCGATATGTGGTGGTGCGTACCAAAAACAAGCAAGTGAGCTGTTTCTGAACGCGACCTAGACATGGGGCTTTCTTTCAACCGCTTGTACCAGTAGGAATAGGCGTGCGCATGGGGGGGGGGGGGGGCAGGGGGGGCGAGAAGGGGGGGGCGCAAAGTCAGCCCCATACATTGACATAATAGGGAGGGGGGGCGCTGCGACGAACCTTCGCCCCCCCCCCCCCCCGCCCGAAGGGGAGCCCTGCGCACGCTTATGCCAGTAGGCACATTTCCCGCCGCGGTTGTCTGGTGTTTATGGTTCTCGCCTGCCGAACCGAATGTTGCGGGACCTAATCTCGGCCACAGTGCCAACATTTCGTTGAACAAGCTAGAGGCCCCTTTGCTCGCATATAATTACCCCCCGGTGGTCACATTTTGCGGAACAGTCCTCTACAGCTTCTTTCATAGTCATATCGCAGTTTTAGGACGTAATAATTCAAAAATAAATGTAGTTAGTGGGTACATTACATGTACTGCATCGATTACATTTCTTTTTTTCTTGCTATTCGTCTCCTTTTTTTATAATTAACATCATAAGTATACTTTCTTGATGTCTCGACTTCAGTGAAATGGCCTATACTCTCTTCTGCTGCACCAATGGTTGGTTTAGTTAGTCGCAGTAATGAAAATTTCTTGCTGTATTCTAGCATGAACTGCATCATATCGTTAAATGTGGTAACTCAAATGCTTTAAAATTAATTGTTTCGGAGGATCTTTAAGCACTGGTACCTTGTTGGCTATTCAGCATTGTACAGTCTTCAGGTTGGCCTCACGCGTATATCGGTGTGCTGCGGCGTTGGTAAACACACCTTCGCGAACGAGATTTTCCCTGGAGACCTTACCAAAGAACGCTTATGCATAAAACAAGGTGCTCACAGTCATCACTTGCACAAAATGTAAAGCTGGAAAGCATAGTAAAACTGCGTTATGTAACAGCAGAAACGAAGGCACACGTTGCGTTTTGCCTTCCTTGACGAATGGAATTGAGTTGTGATATTTCGCGATGTGACTGGTAATACTTTCCTATAAAGAGGCATGATAACCTAAGCTAAAATGTACCGTTCATTCTATCGATCTCAAGATTATACAGGACGAAGTGGCGAGTTTCACCGAAAATATAGTGTTCAATTGATCTCACTCGCAAAAGTTGAAACTAAGAGTAGCGGCAAACCTACTGTCACATTCATCGACGCGCGGCATGCAATTGAAGCCTGTATAGCTGAGACTGAGACAAAAAAACCCGACAGATACCACGCATCGTGGGAATCGATGTAATGCGAAGCAGCCAGCAAGGAGAAAATCATGCTGTACATAACATGCATGTCATGATTAACATGTTACCTGTCATTTATGTTCGTCATACAGTCCCGTCACACAACACCAATTTTGGTGTATATCAAAGCTAGCGAACTGGACGCAAGCGCACCATGAGCCTGTCATGTAAATGGCGTTGTACATGACATGCATGTCATGATTTTCATGTTACTACCTGCCACTTATGTTCGTCATACAGTCACGTCATTCAAAAAGCGAACTTGTAGTATATCAAGCTAGCGAAACGGCCGTGCGTGAACCATGAGCGTGGTATGTAAATCATGTTGTAAATGACATGGATTTCATGATTTTCATTTTACGATCTGTCGTTCATGTTTTTTTCTTACGGAAACTTCACGCAATACCAAGTTTAGTGTATATCAAACTAGCGAAGTGGCCGCGAGTGCGCCATGAGCGTGGCTTGCAAGTATGTTGCACACGACATGTCATGATTTCCATATTACCACTTGTCATATGTGTTCTTCATACAGTCACGTCACGCAGTACCAAGTTTGGTGTATATCAAGCTATCGAAGCGACCGCGAGCGTACTATGAGCTTGGCATGCAAGTCATGTTGCACATGGCATGCCATTATTTCCATATTAGCACTTTTCATTTGTGTTCTTCATACAGACACGTCACGCAATACCAAATTTTGTGTATATCAAGCTAGCGAAATGGCCGTGAGCGTGACATGAGCGTGGAATGCAAGTCATGTTGCTCATGACATGCCATGATTTCCATACTACCACTTGCTATTTATGTTCGTCATACAGTGACGTCCCGCAATACCAAGTTTGGTGTGTATCAAGCCAGCGAAATGGCCGCGAGCGTGACATGAGCATAGCATGCAGGTCATCTTGCGCATGACATGTCATGATTTTCCTATTACCCCCCTGCCACTTATGTTCGTCATACAGTCACGTCACGGAATGCCAAATTTGCTGTATGTCAAGCTAGCGAAACGGCCGTGAGCGTGCCATGAACGTGGCATGCAAGTCATGTTGCACATGAGATGTAATGATTTCCATATTACCACCTGCCACTTATGTTCTTCATATAGAAGGGTTGACGTTGGTGGCTACTTTGCGCCACATTGGGTGCTTTTCGACCCCATTTGGCGACAAAAATTTGCACTAGGCGCCATGGATATTTTCTGGCTACTTTTAAAGTACTGATTGGGCGGATTAAGTAGCCATTTTTTTTTCTCATTTTTGCAGACGAAATACGTTGTTTTTAAGTTTTCCTCTCGCTTCAGCGGATGCGTACGGTCGTCCTCCACCCATCCTGACGCGACGGAGTGGCGAAGTTGAGTGCATGGTGACGAACGCGTGGCCGGCTCGGTGCTCAAGCTTCCCGCCATCTATTGTGATGCTACGCTCAAGTTTTGGCGATAAATTTGATGCACAGTGCGTGTTCTCGTGTAAACTTGGAATAACAGACATCTGCAGCAAAATTTAGCTGGTCTGTTAATTTACAACCAGAATTTGGTCTGCAGCTTCAACGAAAATCTTCTTCAACTTACATGTTCCCACTGACTTGCTGGCTGGAATATTCTAATATAACTTTGTGTCTGGCAAGAACTCATATTTTGTACATAAAATATATGCAGCGTAATAAATTTACCATAATTCGTTCACTTAATTTATTTCCAACTTCCCGCGGTGGCTTTTTTATGGTCTTATTGATTCAAAATCGTATTATTTATTGATCAATACTAAAGAATCTGCTCATAAAACCACTTCTGTTCCATCTGGCTACAAATTTGGCGATAATATTAAAGGGCATGGCTACTTTGGCTACTTCTGGCTTGAGTTCTGGCTCCTTTTCAAGTCCACCCAACGGCAACCCTGTCATACAGCCACGTCACGGAATGCCAAATTTGGTGTATATCAAGCTAGCGAAACAGCCGTGAGCGTGCCATGAGCGTAGCATGCAAGTCATGTTGCACACATGAAATATCATGATTTGTATATTACTACCTGTCATTTGTGTTGGTCATGCAGAAATGTCTCATCATACCAATTTTTGGATATATCAAGTTCAGGAAACGGCCGCAGGAGCACCACGGCCATGGCGTGTAAACCATACCATTCATGACAAATGAGTCATGATTTTCATGATATGACCAGTCATTCATGTTCGTCATGTCATTCACAGTGATGTTATGCCATACCAATTTTGGTATAAATCGCACTAACGATGCGGTCAGGAGAGCACAAAGTCGTAGGTGGCTAGATAGATAGATAGATAGATAGATAGATAGATAGATAGATAGATAGATAGATAGATAGATAGATAGATAGATAGATAGATAGATAGATAGATAGATAGATAGACCCAAAGTCGTCGGAGTTCGCTAAAAAACGCTTCGCATTTAAAAAGAAAACTGAATGGAACAATTCTGAATATATTCCTTTTTAAACTTGGCGAAATAAATTAGAAATTTACCTGCTGTATATCTGGCGCTTTCTGACACAGTTGACTGCCGGTTTGTTTTTTTTTCTTTTTTTTTCGCTATTGCCAGTAATTGAGGCCGTATGCAGGCGGTCTGCTAATCCCTGAAGCGTCGATGACTGATCCTGTTGGTACAGTGGCGCTCAAGATGTGTTGCAACACGGTAACCATAGTTGAAAAGGCGCCAAGCCTACACTCTGAAAACGTGAAACTAGTTTTAGTAGCGCTACGATGCAATGTTGACACCACTTTGACCACGGGCAGCATGTTGCAACTAATATTGGACGCGACTGCACATATCGCTGTTTCTCCAAGTTAACAGTAATAAGTCTCGTAATATTGGCTTGCGTTTATTGTGGTGCATTGACGTGTCAGCAAGACGTCGCTCACTTTTGCGCTATAGTCTAGCGTGCATCGTTCCGTAGTGTGTATCCTCCCTAGTGTGTATCCTCGTGGAGTGTAGCGACAGAGCCGGCATGGGCAGAGCGGAGAGAGTGGTCAGATGGAACTGCTGAGATAAGCGCGAAGACGAAGATGACAATGGGCTGCGACAACATGCCATGTCTTCTGTTATAAATGATGCAGATTTTCATCACCTTAAGTTCAAGTGGTATAGCTCATGGTGTGGAACAAGACAATTTGAAGTGACATGAACGAAATTGCGATGCAGAATTCCACCTTTAAATTTTTATTTGTAGAGACCTGGTTTTGGCCGAAACAGGCCGAAACCATAGAGCACTTTTTCATAGAATGTCGCCGGTATCAAAATTTAAGGCAAAGCTTTCTGACACCATTTTTTCGAAAACATGGGCCTGAGCTTTCTGGAACGGTGTTACTCTCCCTAGGGGCGTCGGCACTGGGTCATTGCAACAGGGACATATACCAGGCGCTATTTAATTATATAAAAGAATCATAGCGACTGCCATGCTAACAACACAAATATATACTTATTACTTAATTTCTTCAGTAATTTATCTCAGGTATTTTTACTCATTTTTTCCTTGTTTTAATTTTTTAAAACTTTTATTGATTTTTTCCTTCGACAATCCGTAAAATACCGTAAACAAAACTAATCCTTTCACTTATCTGAAAGCACTGTCTTTTTAGGATTTTCTTTTTTTTTCCAAAACCCCACTGCCGCACGTTTCATGGCCGATTCCCCGTGGTGGGTTGAGCCACTCCTAGGACCCAACCAACCAACGAGACTACCAGCAATAAAAATCGGTGTGCCGGATGACGTCGCTGAAGGTTGGCGCAAGAGGCGTGCGTATGGTGTGGCAGAGTTTGCGACGGTGGTGTTCAAATGAACTGGAGGAGCGTGGTGGCTGATCACCAGCATGACGGCAGGGTGTATACTCCATCTCACAACTACCTTGCAGCACTGCCAAAGCTACAAGGAGTATCCTTGCGCAGCACATAATATAGTTCCGGGCGTAATTGTTTTATTATCAACATGGTACAAGAGTTTTAACTGTGCTTCTCGCATGACGCGTTATAGCGATACGTGTTACGTTAGGCCCTTCACGAAGGCACTTCGCATGTTCTGAAATATTACACACGGGCAACCGTAATAGCCTCCCTAACCGCGATGACGTACCGCAACATGACAGCCCCCATAGATCCCAGTACATCCGCTTCCATCCGAATTCATGCTTCTTACTTGGTCTCTGCCCGGAGAGCAATAAATAAATGGTATAATCCGTCATTGCTTAGCCACATCTAACGCTGAGGGCAAAGCACCAGGTATCTTTTTTCGCTATTATTTAGATCGCTTGTTTGTTTTGATGCTGCTAGTACTATCAAAGCAGTGTCGAGCGGTACAAGTGGTTTGTTCTCAACTGAACAGATGGCACCACAACATTAGCACCGGTGATGCGTTGACGATGCGAAACACCCTGAATGTTTATATTCTTTTCTGTGCGAATAATTTGCTGTTCCACTCAATAACAATACGTGATAGCCCCTGAATCTGCATCGACCGGATCTGCGGAGCGTTGCAGGTCCAACATCCAGTATTTTCCGAAAGAAGCTAGATTAGTAGCGCTAAATGACGTGATGTGAATAACCATGCCGTTGTTGGCCGGTGTTATTGCCAAGACATTCGCGATACCCTACTATCAGCAATACGGAGTTGATTTATGAGGAATATTGTGGCGGAAGAAATGAATTATTTCCACAGCGAAAATGCCGGGTCATAACCATCCAAAGGATTCATAATAAAAAAAATCAGTTAGTTACATTTTAGAATCAAGAAACTTGGTTCCTGATATTTTTATGTTGGGATGTAAAACCCCAAATATTAATATTTCATATCTTTATTTTGAAATAAAATGTGAAGCCACGCAGTTCCGCCGTATGTAATGGTTTCTTTTCTGCTACAGATGAACAGTTCGACCTAATCATCATGTGTCAGCGGAGCATTCTGGTGAAAGAACACGAGAATGTCAACGGTCTGTCCTTCAGCCAGCTCCTCCTGCTCCACCATTCACCACGCACCCGAGGAACGAAGTTTATCCTGTAATGAGTTAGCGCGGTTGATTTTATACTATCGATACTGTACTATCAAACTTACTATCGATAGCGCTATCGATAGTTTTTTCTACCATCGATAGTTTAATAGTCACTGAACTATCGATAGTATTGATAGTGCTATCGATAGTTCTGCATCACTATTGCCGAGGCAAGAACGCCAGCCTTTATTCCCGTTCGAGTCTGCCCTCGCTTTTCTTTGAAGAAGTCTGCTAGGAGATGGCGCTCGCAAGGCTCGTGGCAGGCTGGCAGCCAACGCCAACTCGTGACGCAGGTGGCGGTTGGTTGTTGACATGAAAAGTAAAGGTGCGTTTCGCGTGCAGTAGTGCAATACGCACTATAAAATTGACTGTAAATATGTTGTTCGCTACATTATCGGTTGATATTTCGTAGATGATGCGTGTGTGTTCACACAAACCTATCCCACAAGTTATCTCGCCTCCAAAATTTTGCGTCAGTGTTCCTTTAAGTTGCTTGGGGAGCGAACGTAGTCACCGTCATCGCTACCGATCTTATAGACGGTTTCAAGAATGCGATAACAGCAGCAAGCGTTGTACCCCAAGCATAGGCGTGTGCACGAGGGGGGGCAGAGGGGGCGGCCGCCCCTCCTAGTCACCTAAGAGAGGGGGGGCGCGAAGTCTGCCCCATACATTGACTTAATAGGGAGGGGGGCGCTGCGAAGAACCTTCGCCCCCCCCCCCCCCCCCGCCCCCCCTGAAGGGGAAACCTGCGCACGCCTATGACCCCAAGAAACTTCCGGTCACCTGATTTATCAGCCCCCAAACACCGAAACCGAAAGCACGTTTTCAAGTTGTTTCAGGGTAGAGAAAGTATTTCTTTAGTTTTTTTAGATAAAAGTAAGGTGCATGAAATTCAAAGAAATCTGTTATAAGCTTTGTGTAGCTCAAAAGAAGATTTATTTGAAAATATTTTGCTAAATAGGGAAGGAAAGTGTAGAAAATCAGCCGGCTTCTCGCTAAGGCTCTTCTTGCCCACCGGAGCTATTACAGGCACATCGGTGAACGAAACCGGATGCCGTCGAGGGCCTGTGTTTGTAAACAGTGAAAGGGTCTATATGCCAGGCATCTCCGACAAATATCACTTGTTTGCAGTCTCGCGCGTGATGACTAGCGTAACCTAGCTATTGTTGGGTAACTCTTGATTCTCTGTAAAGCATTGTTTTTATTGGTCCTGTTTCAGTAGATACCGTCATGTCTACGAAGTTAATATCACTGGGATAGCGGGGCATGTTCCATTTAATACTAAGGTGACGCTTGTTACAATGGTCAATAAATGCGTTTAGTACACTTCTGCCATGTTCTATCAATGTGAATATGTCGTCTGTATAGCGGAGATAGATCGAAGGCTTTACTAGAGATGATTTCAAACGCTCAAAATTCATCTGTTCTATAAAAATGTTGGTGTATATTGGTGCAAAAGCGGTTCCCATACAAATGCAAAAAAAATTGTAGCTAGTAGGACGAATCAACTTCAAAATAATTAAGCGTGAGTGCTAATATCACTAACGACACGCAGTTATTCAACACTGTCACGAGCAGTGTATCGGAACGGAACGAAAACCGAAAACGAAAAACGAAAAAAAACGATATTTTTGACCGGAACGAAAACGTAACGGAAACGTTATCTATTATTTCGTTCCGGAGTGAAACCGCAATTTTTTTATCGTTTTTCGTTTCACTCGGAAACGTGACAGTCCGGAACAACCGAGGTCACGCAACGTGAGCAATAATGCACATCTCGGAGTACAGAACTAGCGCATACCCCAGTCAAGAATTCCAGAGTAAAGATGAGTTGAAATTGTGCGAAAAATGAAAACAGTGGCAACCAGAGACGTTTATATTAACTCAAGTAGACTTTCGTGTGCCTGCGACAAATTACAGCGTGGAGAGGGCATTCTCGACGAGCGAGTTTGTTTTATATGAACAGCGGCCTCGCATATGAGAGGTACAATCGATGACGGTCTGCTTCTGAGATCATACTCACTCCCTTGACGCAAAGCATTGAGCGTGCTCAAAATATTCGCAATTCACTTTTCAGAAAGTCTTGCTATAAGTTATAAGGGCACTGGTTTGCGATGGTTTGTAGTAATTCGTGGTACAGTTAGTTGTGCTCCTCTTAAGAACGTGGCAAGAATATGTTTTACCCCTGTCGCACTTTAAAAGGAGCATGAGTAATTATACGACAAATCGAACAGAGTAAAAGCTCGTTAATTCGAACTCTAATGGGACTATAAAATTGTTCGAATTAAGCGGAGTTCGAATTAGCGGGCAGGCGCTAGAATGAACAGACATCGCGCCACACTGTGCGGAGAGAACCCACGGAAGCCACCTCTGGACTCGTTCCTGCAAATTAGGCAATAGTACTCGTTTGTGGCAGGCAATTTCGTAAATTAAGTTCATGCTCTAAGAGCGAACAGAATTTATTGATCAGTCAGTGATACGCCAGAAACAAGCAGCGACTCGCATTCACGTGAGCAGTGAGCCTTAAAGGGACCGACAACTGATTTTTATCGACCCATTTTTTTACGGCGCGACAGAAAGCTCACCCTTCGCAGTGTTTGTAGCTGCAGTAGTTAGTCCCAAAAGCACGTAGTTATTTTACAAGCAGTATTTTTCGATCTGAAAGGCTCTAAACACACATGTACTTTTCCTCCAGCAACGCTGAGAATTGATAGCGATGCCGCCAGGCCTTCTCGCGATGTGTGAAAGCTGTCGTCGTTCTGCTTTCGCAGGAGTTCCTATAACTGTGCCTAACCACCTTTATTTTGAGCTTTTCAACTATTTTTGAAAATAACAACCTGCTACAATGAGATGATGTGGCATTATACACCTTCCCTGTATTTATACCGCGTTGTGTGCGCCTGCGCCCAAGGTTGCCTGTGCCTGTGTCATGGTTGGCTTGTACCGGCGGAGGAGGAGAAAAACTTTATTATTAACTGAGGAGTTTGGAGCACGCCGGCTCCTGGGCCCCCGCACGACCCCGCTGCGCTCAAGCGTTCATTTGGTGGTGGTCCATAACGCTGGCAGCCCGGTCGGCAGCCATACCGGCGGCGTTACTCTCTCGATACACGAGCCAAGCCAAGTCACCGAAAACGTCACCACGCATATGCACGGCCGCGCCGAGTAGCAGTGCGCGTCATTTCTGAGACGAAGTGTAGGTAGCAAAATTATGTCGCTCAAAAATCTTAGCGACCTGCAACCTGCGTGCACGGTTGCATGAGCACGCTGAAAAGTTGCTCAAGACGCGCTGACGAGCATGTTATCATTACGTCACGCGAAGGCAGCGCCGCTTTAATGCATACTACTAACGCAGGCCTATGTATACATTTTTATGGAGTAATATCGATCAATGTAAAGAAACGAACAATATTTGAGTACCAACAAAAAGATCCTCAACCGTCTACGGCAATGAACGGCCACGTGACACGGTACATCGATTCGTTCATGTATTTGCCACCAGAGGCCGCCAAAGGTCATTTTTTCGCGTCTTTCGATGAAGAAATAAAAATATAAATCCACCTCTCACGAAAAAAACAGGGTTGGTTTGAGTCAGTGCGACGCACAATCTTTCCATCAGTAGAGTAATCTCAGTTCATGTTCTGGGCAGTTGTCGGTCCCTTTAATGCCAAAATATACGAAGCTACTTGTACTCTACACGTTCGTTTACATGGCGGAGTTAACGCAATCAAAATTTAAAGTCTCTCTTTCTTAGTGTGTTTAGAACAATACTGAAATTGTCCAAGTGGGCACGGCTAAAGGCAAATATTGCCTCACTGGGCCGAGCCACTCATACAGCAGTAGCACCAGACAGACGACATTTACAACCATAAAAGCATACATGGAAATCAGTCACTACACTTATTTCACACAGGTGAAAGTAATGAGTAATTTGGGTGATCATTCTGGGCCGATTTCTGCGAGGAGGAACGAAAGCCGGGGGGGCTCCAAGTTCGAATTAACCGCTGTAAATACCGACGCGTTCGAATTATTGGGAGTTTTCCACCACAGAAATACGTAGGGCTGTGTCAGTTCGAATTAACTGTAAGTTCGCATTAACCGAGTTCGAATTAATGAGCTTTTAGTGTATTTTTATCGCTACTCTAGCTTCAAAATTTTGCATACAAATAAATAACGTTACGAACCGTTACGGAACTTTTTTTTTTCGTTCTGAACAGAAACGGAACGGAACGTTTGACGGTGGAACGAAACTAAAACCGTAACGAAAAACATTTCGTTCCGACACCCTGGTCACGAGTGCTTCTATTTTAAACCGTATATGACAATTTTACTGCGGTGAGTTTGACCTTCAATGATTAAACAACGCGGAGAAGGGTGCGGATGATTGAAATCAATCTCCAGGCTGTCTGGATCACTGTAGTCGCTTCTTTATGAAACGCGACATCGCACGCTGTCGACACTATCACGGGGAGGCGATCGTGTTTTCAAGTAATCTTTTTGCAAACGTGCCGGCAGCCGGTACTGCTCAGATAGTGGCGATGGCTCGTCGAAAGAAACAAGATAAGCTTAAATAGTTCGCAGGAGTGAAACGGCCCCAGTTCAAGCCAATCTTTCAGAGCGGACAGCTGCTTCGAACGATGGCGCCTGCAGCCCGACAATACACACTGGTAGGCTTCACGGAAGATTTAGACTGGAGGCCTCTACACTTTGTGAAGCCCCTGCCAAAAAACAGACTGTGCAGTGTATGCGGACTCGTACGCAAGACCGCCGCTCATCTCCCATGCGGCACGCAGCGTGTTCTTCCTGTTACGAACAGTGCAGAACAGCCGATGGGTACACCTGTCCGATTGACGGTGAAAACTGCCCGAAAGATGACGCCGACTGGAGAGACTTCCCTGCTGAAAAGCTATTGTCACGAGAGGTAAGCCAGCGATGCAGGAAATTGTATATTTGGCTCCGCAGTGTGTGCAGTCAGTTTGTTTGACTAGGCGAGGCGATAGTGGTCGACGAACGCGTTACTTTGAGACAAATAGCCGAGCACCTTAGCCGCGCTTGTTTGTGGCCACGGGTGGCCGACAACGCTGTTCGTAGTCGCACGATACTGATGACACGAGTTCTATTGCGGCTGTTCACTTGGTTTTCTTTTGGAGCGCAGCTCTTGGGCACCCGATCCTGCGTAGAGCGGAGTCACCGTCGCAGTCGGTGGCGTAACCGACAGACTTGAAAAAGTAACCGATAGACATGCAAAAATGAAGAGAAAAGAAGATACCCAGGATACGATGAGATTTGAACCAGCGCCCTCTGCGGGGCTGTCCAATATTCCACCACAGAGCCCCGCTGGTGCTTGACTCATTTGCAAAACTGCCCTATACAGGCACGTCGGGCAAGGAATCGCATTAAGCTACATATCATAGTGTGGTAGAAGAGTAAAATAACAACCAGTCATCACACAATGCAAATTGGGCAACAAGTATGTGGTTTATGGCTTTCCACACACCGCAAAGTGCTGAGCCACAATTATTCGTCATCAACTACGTGGAGCATGCACAAAGTGCACGTAATACCTTACAGATATGTAGCGGGTACCTGGCTTATTCGCAGAAAGACGAATAATGGCGTAGGGCCTACTGCAAAAAAAAATATATATATATTTATGGCGTAATCGATACCCTGCGGAAAGCCAAAACTTCAAACACAGTTGGCGTTGCCCCAGCACGAAGCTGCGCTCAGAATTTTCATTAGGCAGTATCGTAATCGTAGGCGACAATTTTTGGACGCGAGTTGTGCGGCACAGCCCATGCGGAAAAAAGAAAGCGAGTTACTTTTTAAATGTACTCATTCCGCATGACACAACTTGGACATCATTAGCGATTACGTGCTATACAGTTTTACGCTTACAATGGAATCCATTTTGAGAGTGAGCTTAGGCGTGCGGAGGGCTCTCCATGATGAGCGAGCAAGCTTCAACGCTGAGCCACTCTATGGTTGGTCCAGTTCGAAAGACAGTGAAAATCACAATGAAGCGCGACGACGTACTACTCCCTACGGTGTGCCGTTGATCCGTGGCATTCCTGGCGTGAAGATGGCAAGAAAACGGTATCTAGAATGCAACATGAGGGTTCGCGGATGCGATTATTCTCAAAAACCGGCTTAGTCGCTACCTTCATTGTGAACAGTGATGGGAAAGATGTGACTGAATAAACAAATGAAGAACATTTGGCGCCCTCCTTAGATAGTTAGCCTCCCCCCACTTACCCGTGCACACACCCGCCTGCGCGCACGCCAATGAGACTCGACGACATCCCACGGAACACCAGATCAACCCAGGAAAAACACAGACGAATCACTGCTTCACATATCATACAGCTTTCACATGGGATGTAACTAGCTTTAATTTTAGGTGCCTTAATTTGTAGACGAAATTAGCAGGAGAGCGCGTCATGGCTGTATCTCCTATTGAAAAGCGCCAATTCACCTAATTTGCACCAGCGAATCGCATTAATCTCGCGTGTGGCGTTTGGTGGTCATCTACTTCCTTCTAAGTGTGCAAAACAAAACTGCAATATTAACCTTTCCTTTGCCTATGCAGTACAAAGTTCAGAGGCGGCAACTGCGGCACTCTTTGTTACAGGCAGGCTCAGTAGTTTCTCGCTCCTGCTTATCGTTTAGGAAACAGATAAGCACCTCACATCGCATGCACACAATATGTAGGATACCCTGTGTAATTTGGAATGCTTGCCGATTTTTTCTGACCATATTTTAGGTGATGACTCTGCGGCCGGAGCCACGTTCAGATTGTGTTCGCCACCTGGGCTGTTTCCTTTTGGCGGCGACAGATGGCGCTAACGGTCGGTGGCTAACCATTACATCGGTGCTATATAGGTTGGCGATGCAGGCAGTAAAATTGAATATAGGAACTTGGGTAGAGCAAAATTATATTCTGGGAGAACTTCAGAATGGATTCTGAATCGACAGGCGGTTAGACGATAACCTGTTGTTTTTACTCGGTGTATAGAAATATCTAAAATAGAAAACAGGCCCTTATACGTAGCTTATCTAGACATCACTGGGGCGTATGACAACGTTAACCAGGAAATTTGTGGGATATATTGAAGGAAGTGGGCATAGGTGACGACTGTATACAGCTTTTGAGGGAGATATACCGAGAAAATACAGTTTGTGTAGAATGGGAAGGAAAATTTCCCCATCTGCCTCTAAAGGGAACCATGTGTGGATGCGAAGCAGCGGGGAGATGGCTGGTTTGAGCGGGAGAAACGTCGCCGCTCCCATTTCGCGGCAGCGGTCCGGGCGCTCATCGCGGCGCTGCACAGGAGAGCGAATGAGGCGCGCGCGCGCTCCGTCATTTTCATACCGCGGAACTACCGTGGCGCCCCCCCCAGCGGAGTATGCAGCTGTCGCACCACCTGTCGTGCGCGCCGCTCCCGTAGAGTAGAGGATTCCTAGAGGAGAGAAGGGGGGGGGACCGTTGAAGAGGATAGAGCGAGGGGGAGGGGGACGCGCTTTGGGGGTGTGGGACGCGGGCGCCGCTCCGTAGAGTAGAGGAGTTCTAGAGGAGAGAGATGGGGGGAGCGTAGGAGAGGGAGAGAGCATCTGTCGTGCGTGCCGCTCCGTAGAGTAGAGGATTCCCGGAGGAGAGAACGGGGGCGACCGTAGAAAAAGAGAGAGGGGGGAGGGGACGCGCATGCGCCGTGGGGGTGTGGGACGCGGGCGCCGCTCCTTGCGTACAGTAGAGGATTTCTAGAGGAGAGAAAGGGGGGAGTGTAGGAGAGGAGAGAGAGAGAGAGAGGGGGGAGCGGACGCGCACGCGCTGTGGGGGGTGTGGGACTGTCACATATTGGAGGTGACAAGAAAAATACGATGAAAGAAGAGGAAGACGAGAAGCACGCATGACGTAGAACCACGACACCAGACGAAGAGAAAGACGAAGTGGGCGATACAAAAGCGAAGGTGACGTGGACAGGGGGGCCCTGGGTGTTCCATCGTGAGCGCGTGAGCTGGGCACGAGCGTCGCCGGCTTGTGTTCCGGGCGCCCCAGCTCTCGTTCTACGGCATCGCACCGTAGACTCCGGCTGGCCAAGGACCGGAAGGCAAGCACGAGGACCCGCAGCGGCCTGGGAGCGCCATCGGCTTGTGCACCGAGCGTCCCATCCTACGGCCTGGGTAGAGCAAAATTATATTCTGGGAGAACTTCAGAAAGGATTCTGAATCGACAGGCGGTTAGACGATAACCTGTTGTTTTTTACTCGGTGTATAGAAATATCTAAAATAGAAAACAGGCCCTTATACGTAGCTTATCTAGACATCACTGGGGCGTATGACAACGTTAACCAGGAAATTTTGTGGGATATATTGAAGGAAGTGGGCATAGGTGACGACTGTATACAGGCCTCGCATGAGCCAGTTCCTGTCCCTGGGAGACGCGGGCCAGCGCAAGTACCTGCGACGCGCAGGTCACTGAACTTCGAGTCCCCCAACCTCAACTACAGCGCCGGCACGCGTTCCTCGCCACGGAAGGACGGATATGACTGTGGTAGTGGTTGACGGCCTTCATATTACTACAGTGTTCTGGTTCGCATAATGGGTGCTTCCCTACATCATGCAAGTGGCCGGACGTGGGACACGGGAGGTTCGCGGGAGGGAGGGACGGACATAGCACCGAGCATAAGATGCTTCGCATCTAATAAGTAGCAAGGACAGCGTTGCAATTAGCAAGTTACTGAGGCCGGGATGTCCCTTTGTCCCAGCTGTTATTCATGCTGTACATGGTGAGGATGGAAAAAGCGCTAGAAGGTAGCGAGATTGGATTTAATCTGTCACACAAACAGGCCGGCGCGATGGTTGAGCAGAAGCTTCCAGGTCTAGCGCCTCAGTGAAAATCGCGGGTTTTAGGTGTGGCCGGTCGTAGACGAAGAAGACGAAGGGGGAGAGACTCACGTGCTGTTCGCCCGTGTAGCGTTGTGTAGCCTGCGTGACATGCGAGTTATTCAGTATAAGTAAATTATTCTACATCCTTTTATTTCGTCTCGTGTCTTCAACGGCGCCCGAAGACAACATAGGAATGCTGGAATTATGAAGCACAGAGAGTTATTGGGATACAATAGGTACGAGGTGCTTCGGGGGCTGTGGAAAGGTGTGATGGTTCCGGGGCTTACATTTGGGAAATCAGTGGTGTGCATGAAGTCAGAGGTGCAATCGGGAATGGATGTAAATCAAAGGACTGTGGGACGCCTCGGGTTGGGCGCTCACGGGAAGACGACAAATGAGGCTGTAAAGGGTGATATGGGATGGACAGGCTTTGAAGTGAGGGAAGCTCAGAGCAAAATGAGATTTGAAGAGAGGCAGAGGAAAATGAAGGAGAGTAGATGGGCAGGGAAGGTTTTCAGGTATTAGTATAGAAAAAAACGTTGACACGCAGTGGAGAAAAAAATGATGCAGTGGCTTAGCTCGGCTATGCCAGGATATACGTAGCGTTAGCAAAAGGTTCAGCTGATTATTCTTAGCTTTCCTGATTGTTTAGATTGTCTAGGATTAGCTTGATTATCATGCTTACTGCTGCTCCAATGACACACAAACATGGTATGCGTATTATGTGGCACATGTATACAGGGTGTTTCAAGAAATGTGTCCACTATTTTTGAAAAATCAGCAAAGTGCGGTATTTGCTCGCGGTCTTCACAATTGCTTTTTCTGTAGCGGCAGGCATCTTAACATGGTTGAAGACATGATTTGGGACAGTAATTAAGAAAGTTAAATTAATTAACTTTTTCATTAGCGGAGTTAGGTGGTTAAGTCCAATGTGAGAATTGAAGTCATTCATGCAAAGAACCCCTTTCAGCTTTGAGATTTCGAAAAAAAGCGGCCTCTGTTAATTATTGTGGCGATATGAACTTGAGGCAAATTCAATGGCGAAGCCGAAACCCAAGCACCTATGAGCGCAACAAGCAGACGACTAGAATGACGTCACTGTTCAAGACAACGGTTAGAGAGGTGCAGTGCTTCCCCGTTGATTAACGTATGTACGTCATGCGTGCTACTACTGCAAGCGCAGTCCACACACTCACACCAAGAAGTCGGTTGATGGTTGATTAATGACGTTCACTCATTGTGGACGTAGTCTCAGACGGATGTGGCAGTTGCGCTCTTCCGCGTTTCGGTTTGGACGCTGAATTTGGGAGAATTTCATTACTTTGCAATTATTCCTAGAGGCCGCTTTTTCGAAATCTCAAAGTTGAAACGGGTTCTTCGCATTGAAGGACTTCAATTGTTCCATTGGACTTAACCACCTAACTCCGCTAATTACAAAGTTAATTAATTTAACTTTCTTAACTACTGTCCAAAATTATGTCTTCAATCATCTTAAGATGCCTGCCCCTACAGAAAAAAGCAACTGTGAAGACAGCCAGCAAATACCACATTTTCCTGATTTTTTAAAAAATAGTGGACACATTTCTTGAAACACCCCCCTGTATTTTTGCTCAACGTCAGGTTGCTTCTCTATTGCCACAAAGACAGCTTGGTGATCAGTGAAGTAACATGCTGCCGTCTCTATGGCCCCAACACAGTATTCTGTTCATTCTTCCCTACCCTCAACCGTTAATTGCCAGGCAACTACTTCCGGGATCCGATGAGTCGCGCTTCTCCGCTCTTCTGCGCCGTTCAGCAGCATTTGCGCTCTCCTTCTCCATGGCTATACCACACTGGCAAACGGCAGTCAGAAGCGCAGCGGCTAAAGCGCAGTGTCAGACGGCGACTGCACAGCGAAGGCGAATAGCTGCGCGCGCGCGCCGGCGCCAGTGCGTCTACCACGGCTACGACGTAACTCCTCTGGAATGCGCAGACCGGTGACGGTGAGTTGCGCGCGGCGGCGGCGGAGTGCGCGGGAGATGCCCGGCTCCGGTGCGCCAGCTGTGTGACATCACTGATGCTCGCGCATGCGCAGCACGGCTCTTGATGTGCCGCGGGAAACGGGTTTGGCTGAAGCCAGTGTAGCTAACGCTACAAAAAGAACTAGGAAGCTCACCAGTAAATATACGGCTAGCAGTGTGGGCGATATGGCAACAAGGAGCATTAAGCGAAAAGTCAGAGAAGCAGAGAGGACTTATCGGATGACAGCGATGGAAAATAAGCCGGCTCTGAGTAACTACCGAAAGGGAAAAGGAAAATAAGGAGGGGAAAGGTTTTATGGTGATTCAAAGGGAAGCGCTTCACTGTTTGAAGCACGGTCGGGTTGCCTTACAACGCGTAGTTATAAAGCGAGATTCAGTAACGAAGAAGAACAATGTACATGCTGTGGGGGAACTAAGGAAACGATGGAACATGTACTGATTGAATGTGGCGATATCCACCCAGGTATACGCGTGGGCACGAGTCTACACATGAAGCCTTGGGTTTACGGACAACAATGGAAAGCTGAACACGTCCGCGATAGAAATAAGTAAGAGACTGTTAGAGTATTGGTGACAGAAAAGTAAGAGATAAAGGACAAAAAATAAATAATGGGGAAAAATAAGGTCATTCTGCCTTAAAAGAGCACTGACACAAAAATTTCGTACCTTGTTTTTTTTGTTGCAATAGGTAGCTTTTGACCCACTTATCACGGCTGGAAACGTGGTTTGCGCGAGTGCGCGACGGTTATTTATTTAGAGCCGTTGTTAGAGCGCCCAGTCGCAGTTTCGGTTTCAAAGAGCACCGAGCTAGGCAGGAGCAGTTCCAGTGGCAAGATAAACGCAGCTGGCCACGTGACCACGCAAAACTGTTACGTGGCGCCACGCGCGTGAGCGGGCGCCGCACTGACAGGCAGCACAGCCAGCACACTCAAAGCCGCAGGCAAGGAGGAAGGAATCGCAGGCATCGCAAGCGCAAGGCGTGTGCCAGCAACCAGCCAGCACAAACTCGTGACGTAGGTTTGTTTACATTGCCACTCCGTTGATGTCGGCGTCGCGGGGGCCTCCGCATCTCGCTCAGTCTCGCGGCATGCACTTTAAAATTGATTTTAAATATGTTCTAGGCTATATTTTCATGCTTGATATTTCGTAGTGATGCTGTGCATGTCTCCACATAAATCTATCTCGCTCATTATCTCACCTTCGAAATTTTGTGTCAGTGCTCCTTTAAGAGGCAGAGAGATGGACCGTGAATTTATATTTTTCTTTGCTATAATAACATAGATTTAATCAATGTAGATAAGGCATTAGGCCAACATAAAAAGAAAGTTTTCTTTCTGTTTTCTTTTTTTTTGAGCCTGGTGGCAGACATGTGACCGCCCCGTTATAAAGGGGACGCTCATAGCATCCATCCATCCATCCCTGGGGGAAAGGCACGGATCCGCGCTCAGTAGATTGTTGCTGCGGAACCTCAATTGTTTACCACGCTTGATATACATATGTACATGCATGGAAGTCAATGAATTAATACACTGCGATTTTGCAGTATCTAAACTGATTTTCTTATTGTATAGGCAGCTTATTTCCTAACAACGTTTTTGTGATATTAATGCTCCTACAGCAGCAAACGTTGGTCTGGACTCTGGAGAGCGGTCGCATTTTGACGCGACAGCGTTAAAGAGCTCGTTTCGCTCAATTTTCGGTGTTGGCAGTGTCGGCGTCAACGTAAAAAAAAGCAGCGTTGGCCGTGAGTGAAAATTCGAGGTAGTTTTAATAAGGATAGCAGCTGGAGGGCGTTTGCGGTTTGCCGACCTTGCGGCAGTGTCCACCGAAAAGCAAAGGCACGCTGGCAATTGGGAAGGCGATAGTGCGCGTGCGTGTGTGTATGCGCGCGTGTGCGTGCGTGTTTGTCAGTGCATGTGCGTGCGTGCTGGTGCGCGCGCGCGTGCGTGTGTGTGAGTGAGTGAGTGCGTGCTTGCGTGTGTGTGTGTGTGTATGTGGGCGTGCGCGCGTGTGTGTGTGGGTGCGTGTGTGCGTGCTGGCGCGTGTGCGTATGCGTGTGTGTATGTGGGCGTGCGCGCGTGTGTGCCTGCGTGCGTGCGTGCATGTGTGTGCCTACATGTGTGTGTGTGTTCTGTTCACAGGTTATCCTACAACGTATTTAATGTTTCTTCGTGCTAATAAGCATAGATAAGGCAGCTCAAAAAGTGGCATCTGAATTTAAAACAAGAAATTCCCTTTCCGGCTTGATGACGAAGTGAGTCAGTAGCGCACAGGCCACTCGCCCTACATATATCAGTGTGGTGTTGAGAAGAATCCTCTTCTTGACGTGGAGGAGGCCGTCGCTGCTGAAATCGAAGCGCGGCCGCTTGCGTAACGTGAGTGTTGATTCAGCATCGCCATGCCCTCATCTCGCTGAATCTATGCGCAATAAATCCTGGCGTACTTTTAGCGGTCGGGTTAGGCACTTCAGAATCAGTTGAGCCTTTTGGTCCCCGTCGCTTCCGTGAAGTCAAAAGTACAGCCTGCCGCTTTCACGGAGGTTTCCTGGTTTCTTGCTGCACGGTCAGGTATGTTGGACAGCCCGGGAACATGATAGGCAAAGTATCCGAAGAGAGCACAGTCTTTTTTGGGGGGCCGGGGGGTGGGGGGGGGTGGGGGGGGGCGACAGGACGTTTCCTTTGTATTCTGCTCGATATATTGCACAGATCGCTTCTTCTGGGAAATACTTCGCGCACACTTAGTCAGAAGGCTCCAAGGCTCTGTCTGCTCTCGGCATCGCCCATCGCCACTTATCTTAGCGCTCTGGTTCACGCGGAGCCTTGAAAAGCGACACACGCTCCATACAAATGCTATGCACCCCGACTTAATTCGGGAAAAAACGCATTTGCCCATTTCGAGGCGCAGCCAGCGACAAGGCTGCTAACGGGTACTCGGCGTCAGGTATACGTTCAGTGAATCACAAAACACGAATCAGCAAAACAAAGGCACTCACAGGGCTCACAGGCACTGGGCAACGCGTTTTCTAAATCACGGAACAGCATGCCCACAAACCTTTCATGAACATCTTCCTTTGCGCGCGAATATCAGATTGCGCCCCCGAGCGAGCCCCCTGTGACCCCATACTGCAGGTGCTTTCATCCCTCTACTCGTGCGGCAGCTCGGCGAACACAATCTGCCCGCGCTCTCTCCTCGAGCGGAGCGGCGAGTGTTAGCACCTAACTTATTCTTACACCGTGATCGGAGCGTATTGATTCAAATTGCTTCAATTCCTTGTCATGTGTGCTTCCGGTCTTGCGCAGCAGGGCGACCGCTTTTTCGGGGGGGGGGGGGGGAGGGGGGGGGGGGGGGAGGGGCGGGCACTGTCAGTTTTGATTTCGCCCTTAAAAACGCGAAGGTGAATATCTCGTGGGCAACTCGTGATTTCTAAAAGAAAAAAAGAAAAAAAAAATTGGTATATATGCCATATATTTTGCCGCGAACTACAAGTTTCCAATATAAAAAGTGCCGTATAGTCAATAATATCAAAGTTAATTAATAATATTTTGTTAATCAGCTTCGTCAAAATCATTTTAGCTGTGGAAAATTATTTCGCCTTGACATATACAGTATACGTGTGCGAAAACGACTGGCGTGTGACGGTCGGAGAATGGTAAAAAAAATCTCTATTGCCTAAAAGAAAACACCCTGTCCACATCAATTTGACGCGTAGGCACTTTAATGCTCTAATATCTAGTGGTGGTTGGATTTTTTTTCGCCAATGCAGGTTAAATGCTGGAACCAAGGACATGGTTGCCTACTTATGATGGCTGCCTCAGAAGTCCACAAGCACTTCCACCGAGAATGTGAATACCACTGCACATCCTGCCCAAGATGCTCGGCGATGGTTTTGTGCCATGAGATGGCTGAACATCTGAGGATTCATGCAAGGCACTTACAGCGCCTCAAGCAACGGTGTGCGAGGAAAAACCAGGCGACGCTGTGGTGACTGAAATTCTAGAAGGTGTCAGGAAAGTAGTGCAAGAGCAGGCAGGTGAAATGAAGGCTCTTCTAGAGCGAGCATTTGGAGAGAGGGCGACACCCTTAGGGACAGTCTCACCGAGGTTAGTCAAAGTGTTAACGGCCTCCAGGAGTCAGTGAAACAAGAAATTGCGCCTTTAGAACAAATGACGCATCGTGTGTTGGACGGCATGAACACGCTTCGTGGAGAACTTAATAGTGAAATGGCTGACATCAAGAAGAAAAACGCCGAAGAGTTTCCTCAAGTGCTAGCTGCAATCGAAAGCGCGAAAGAAGATGCAGGAGCATGCTCGAAGAGGATGCTAGACATGCAGAAAAAAGGCACTTGCATACGCTGAAAAAAGCGAAACGCGTTGTGACTTTTTCGTTCCAGGAATAGAGTCGCTTGAAGCTAAAGCGTTGAAAGACGGCACGTGAGCAAATATGTCCAGGAAGGAGGGGGGTTTATCTTCGTGGTTACAACGTATCACCTGGTGCTATGCTAAATAAAATCGGAGAAAGTGTGTTTCTTAGGATGAGGCTTGAGCTGAACAAAGGTGATCACGACGACGACATTCCGTGGCCATTTGAGCATAAAATAAGGTTCGCTATCCTACATCCTGACAAGACCGAAGATAAAGAAGTAATACATATCGCGGGCCGCTCTATCAAAGTGTTTGAGAAAGAATCTCTATCAAGTACCAGTACTGCTTGGTTTAATACATTTAATCTAGGAGATCCTGAAAAGAGACGGCTATGTCTACAACGACATGATCCGTATCACTTGGGAGCTCCTTTAATTCTCAGTGGGAACAATCGCAGCATTTGAGGTTGAAATTATGTAGAGCGTTCTAACGGTAGCCTAATAGGCATCATTATTGGTTAGATATCCATGTGATTGACTTCGTTTAGGCGGTTGAATACCAAAACATGACATTCGCCAGATCTTTCCGAAGTTCGAACCAGAGAGAGGTTCTGAATAAAACGCATTCTTTAATTCCTTTTCTTTGAATATTATTATACAGATAGATCACCCTGCATTTAAAAGACCTCAAAAAACATCACGCACCGCCAATCCTTAAGTTTACCCCGATGTCATTTCGTATCAGTACTCTGCAACAAAAATCAAAAGAAAGCATTTGATGTACAGCTGTATCCTGTGTACACATCGTGGCTTTCGCAGACAAATTGTACATCCTTTTCGGGTGGCCTCACTGAACTTCCATTTACTCTTGGTATTGTTTTTTCTGTATAGTAACTTTCTCGCTTGTTCAACCGTTGGAACACTTGCATCGTGATTCTATACATTAAGGATATCTCGGTGTACACAAGTGTATATTAAGTATATAACTATATGATAAGAATAATTCCGGAGGGAAAAAGCACGAAAGACGAAAGACCAGGCAGAGAAGGACACATACAACAGCGCTGTTATTTGTGTCCTGCTCTGCCTGGTCTTTTGTCTTTCGCACTGTTTCCCCTCCAATATGTCGTACCAACACGCCAAAGCAACCACTTAAGAACATTTCACTGGTAACATGGAAACGAAGCATTTTAGTAGGCGTTCTGGTTGTTAAAATTACGGTGTATTCACAACATGATAAAAGCTTGCGAAATATGGGTGTATTTCTTTCTGCATGACGGAATAAAAAAACGTGTGCCTTTTTTCTTCTACAACGCGTTCGTAAATGAACTAGGACTTAAAGAGTCTGACAACAATTTTCGCAGTGTGCTTCATGTGTTGCTGCTGTTAGTCATACACGGCACATCGTGCTGCAGCGCGTGACAGATATTATTACAGCTCTCATTACACACAGCTCATCGGTGACAGAGCTCACGACAGCGCGTGCACTATCACACTAGCGAGTGAAACGCTCGGTCACGGAGCACACAGACAGTGACGCACTCGCGCGGTCTGCATCGTCTGCTGCATCGCTTGTCACATGCTGCGTGATGTCGTCGCGTTATCGTCTCGCTGTCGTCGTCGCTCATCGTCGTCTGATGGCGACAATCTTGCGACGATGGAAGGAATACGACGCGAATCACTTCAGGTGACGCTGGCGAGGAGTGCTTCGTCGAAGCGGCAACGATACAGCGACGACGACACGATGAACTCGCGTCGGCAATGTACTATGGTAAGACGACACATTCGTGCACAAATGTTCTCAGCGTAATTCATAGCAAAGTACGTTCTCTCTACGTTCAATATTCGATTGAATCACTTGATAACATTGTGATGCTTCAAGCTGTTGTGCGAAGAAAGCTAGTAACACAGAGCACAGACGTGAGCGATGCACAGTGGAGTCGGAAGACATGTACGCTAAGTCGGCGCCTGTGTGGTAAAGTAATGCGCCTCGAAATGGAGCGCAAACGCGATTGTTCTGCACGACAGTCCTGATACTCCTGACGTCACAAGCGCACACGAACTCGATCCACTTCTGCCGCCGAGGTTCGTCGCGAAACGTATGCAGCGATACGCCTGATCGACTTCGACGTGCAGAAGGAAACGGCGCAGAAGGATTTCGGCATTGTGGCCTGTCACTGCAGCAGGCAGCACAGGAAATCAAGAAGTCCTTGGAGCAGGAAACGGAAAGCTGTACTGTCGCCAAACACACTTTCAACGCGTGCGCCGCGGCAGGCCTCCTCTGGCCGCGGCCACACACTCGCGAGCAGCCGCCGAGCAGTCACCAACAGCGCAGTGGCGAGTGCGCCACAGATGGCGGCTACGACGTCATCATAACCTGTGTACCGAAGTAGTCACCGCGTCACCTCCGAGTGTCAATGCCGCCAGGTGCGGCCAAGAATGCTGGATCGCGCACGCGAACTTTCATTTCATATATACTCAAGCTTTATTTCGCTGTCGATATTTGCAGATGGTACACGCATGTACACGAATCGATCAGCAGGCTATCTCGGCGCGATGTGTCAGTACTTTAACAAGGCACAATTTCACACGCACGCACGCACGCACGCACGCACGCACGCACGCACGCACGCACGCACGCACGCACGCAAGAAGCAAGCAAGCAAGCAAGCAAGCAAGCTTCGTAAGCCCGCAACGTGACAACGGAGCGAAAAAAAAAATCACTGAAATGCTGTCGCTAAGTAACCTAAAAAAGTAACCTGTCGTTAAGTAACCCTAAAATGAATTCAGGAAGTAATTGCGCTTGACAAAGGTTACAATGAAATGCACGTCCACAAGGGAAGGCTGTATCTAGATCATAGGTCGGCAAAAAAAAGTGGAACTCACCTCAGACTCGCTCAAGAAATATACCTTGCGCTTTGGACTCACTCCGACTCAGATTCACCAAAATTTTCTTGAACTGGGCTCACTCGGACTCACACTCACCAAACTTTTCTTCAGACGGACTCACTCGGACTCAGACTCACCAAAATAGTACTCACCCGGACTCACTTAGACTCAGACTCACTGCTGGATCTGAGTCTGAGTCAGTCCGAGTGAGCCGACTCATGAGTGAGTTCGCCGACCTATGATCTAGGTAGAGTCCACTCCTGCTGTAGCTGCGAGCGACGTTCTGAAAATATCGCACAGCTTGATTGTATTTTTTGGAAGATTGCGTTGTAGCAGACCTCGGAGAACTGAGAATATATACCGAGAAATTCCCGCCATGGTTTTAGTTCAGCATTATTCACACCATATGGTACAAAGATATTCAAGATTCAAAATTCGTGTATGACTCATGCAGTCAGGCGCACAAAACGACAACTATAAAAAAAAGCGCGGACGCGATGAGAGTATCAAATTCGGCTTCTTATTGATGCATAACTGTTCGCGTTGCGCCAAAATATCGTAGGACAAAAGGACTCTCGGCAGGATACCCGACAAGGAGTCAGCAGTTTTGTTACGATTGATTTGGTAATACAAGCTATTTGGTTGTGCTTCACGAAGACGGAGTCTAGAAAGCGTGTTCTGCCGTGTTCAATTGATTCCGTCTTATTCTATCGTCATCGGCTCCTCGGGGTTTGTTCAAGAAAGCTAGAAAGTACTTTTTGTTGTGGCTTTTCTCGTAATCTGGAAACGCTCACTCAGAAAACGAGCGCGAGCTGATGAGGTGGTGATTATGGTCACGAGTTTCAAGATATGCACACACCATGCCTGATGTTCCGAGTGTCAGCTGGCAACAGTTTCATCATCATCATCAGCAGCAGCCTGACTACGCCCACTGCAGGGCAAAGGCCTCTCCCATGTTCCGCTAATCATCCCGGCCCTGTGCTTTCTGCTGCCACGTTATATCTGCAAACTTCTTAATCTCATCTGCCCACCTAATTTTCTGCCTCACCCTAACGTCTTTGCCTTCTCTTGAAATGCAGTCAGTTACCCTTAAGACCAGCGGTTATCCTGCCGACATGCTACGTGCCCGGCCCATGTCCATTTCTTCTTCTTGATTTCAACTCTGATATCCTTAACCCCCGTTTGTTCCCTGACCCACTCTGCTCTCTTCCTGTCTCTTAAGGGGTCGAATTACAGCTCATGATCACTGAACTGGATACGGAAAGCAGAAGAGTAGGTCTGAAAAATTAGTATGCATAAAACTAAAGTGATGTGGAACAATCTCGGCAAAGAACAGCGCTTTGCGATAGGTGGCGAGACACTCGAAGTTGTAAAGGAGTACGTCTACTTAGGACAGGTAGTAACGGCGGAGCCGAACCATGAGAGTGAAATAACTAGAAGAATAAGGATGGGATGGGGCTCATTCGGCAAGGATTATCACATCATGAATGGTAGTCTGCCACTACCCTTCAAGAGGAAGGTATATAACAGCTGCATCTTACCGGTACTTACCTACGGAGCAGAAACCTGGAGACTTACAAAGAGGGTTCAACTGAAATTGAGGGCAACAATTTACAAGTGAATTATTTGGTGAACTATTGTGTGAAGGCACCCGGGCGTGCTATGTGCGTTGCCAGAGCCTTCGCTTTCTTTTTAGAACTAAGAAGCAACAGAATTGAAGGCAGAACTTTATTCAAAATCGAGTAATGTTGAATGACCTCCTTTGCTTAGTAGTATACTAAGATGCTGCAGTTAGAACAACGTTCTTTTCGTTTTTCGATCAGATAATAAAATATGTGCGAAATCATTTAATTCTTTGCCTATATGTCACAATTTTCAGGCAGTCTCCTCCGGGCTAACATTTAGTGAAAGCCTAACTAAACCAAATAAATTGATGCGCTGGACCGCGAAACCCCATCTCTTTGCCTCACTGGCTAGGCTGGTCTGGAGATTGCATAAAGTCGTGGCTTGAAACCCGGCGAATGGGACTCGTCACATTCGCAAAAAAAAGAAAAAAAAAGCCGCATGTTCAACTCTTCGAAGTACAGATTTCACGAATGACCGCCTCGTCTAGAACCAACAAAAATTTCTTTCGCGGGGTGAACTTTTTTCTTGTCTATGCGAACATACGCTCCGCAAGGGTTTCGATGTGTCGTTCGTTTTTGTTCTGTGTTACCTGTTTTTGTTTACAGTAAATATAGTGTATGCGATATACTCAATGATGGTTTATCAAAGCCTGCGCTACACCGACTAGGTTTGCTACATGCATGAGGCTCCGCTTAAGCGAAGAGGGCGCTCATCAGTGCACCCTAAAGCCGCATTCACACTTGGTCTCGAAGGTGGCAAAAGCGGCATGACTCGCCAGAAATCCGCTCGCTTCGCTGCCTAAGCGGCTGGAAAACCAAGCGGCGAGCCCCATCACAAAAAAAATCGTTCCCAAACAATATTTTTTTCGACAAGCTTTCCCGCTGCACTGCAAGCCGCACTTTGGTGGCACTAGAGCATAAAGCGCCAAATCAAAATAGGGGCTATGCCGTCGGCTGTGATTCTCATCGGCGCGATCGCGAATACCCGTGTTGCGCGAGAAAACTCACTGCTCCTGTAAGGACACGTTCCTGAAGTGCCTAATTTAGATTGATATTGTTGAGTAGACTGAAATTAAAAGAAGGAGCAGCAGCATACAACGTGCCGCAACAAATCTCTCTTCTGCACCGGCGGACAAATGCGCTGGAACCATCGTGCCTGCGTTGGCGGAATTCTCCGACTGGGCAAACGCAGGATATACCTGGTGCTCTTTAGCGTGCGCTTTCAGCGCACAGAACACGGGCCTCTAGCATTTCGCCCGCATCAAGATGCAACTCACGCGGCCGGGATCGAAACCGCGGCTTTCGGGTCAGCAGCCGAGTGACCAACGACCAGTGTTGCCATCGCTGGGCGTGAAAGATCCTCTAAAAATCAATAAGATATCCGCCAGATTCCGCTAGATTTTAAAACATATCCACTAAATTTTCCGCTAAGACCGGATGTATTAAAAAAACAGTGAAATTCTGTATCATAGAAAGCCTCATCATTCTTAAAAAGCTCCAGAAAATTACGAGAGCTGAAATAACATATAAAAGAGTTTTCCAAAGAGTGTAGCTAGAATACTAGAGGCTTCCGTGGTGCGGTTGTCGTCAACCTTATCACAGATGAGTCTAAAAGTTATAAATTTTTCACACTACTGAGAGTGAGAGAAAAAAAAAAACTCACAGGTCACTGAAAAACAAATCGAGCTCTTCTTCACCGTTGTCGTCCGATACCATCTCCACAGGACTACTGGTACTTTTTGAGGGACAGCAAAAGGTGACTTGGTTGCACATACGTTGCAGAAGTCTGAATTGCAGTAAGGAAGTTCGTAATCACGACAACCTGGCTTGTGTCGCTTCAGCACCGCTCTTACGACGGGGATGGCTTTTGTTGTTTCAGGCTTTAGCTTGTTCCTCAGCTGGTATTTTACTATGTAAGCTGACTAAACGTTCTCTCTACTTTGGCATGTAAGTAGGGCAGCACCACCATTGACATGACAAATCCAGCCAACTCGGCGAACGGGTTCTCGCCAGAGGCGTCCATATAGGGGTGAATTTCACTCTAGAAACGATCGCGTGGACGACATTTCCTCTCAGTAAAGTAGGGTGATCTTGCTCCACTGGTTTTGAATTTTTGCGATTGTTTCCGGGGGCAGTGCCATTGCTTCCAGGAGATGAATCAATGGCTCCTTCATGACGCAAAAAATGTTATTCCAGGCAGCACGCATGGTCTAGAAAACGTTTTTTTAAGGGATAAATGGGTAAAACAGATTCTAAACCATTTTCGACATTTTAAAAACGTCACAGAAAAGCCGTTTCATATCTGTTTTTGGTCGAGACACTGTAATTACGATTACAGAGTGAGAGCTCAGCAGATTCACAGATAAAAGTGGTGATGTCGTATATTTATTGCGTAAAACAGCAACGATTCCTGTACACAATAGAAACGTAAAAAGCACAATCTCAGATACAGCATGCGACTAGATATCATACAGAAGCGGCAAAAGAACACAGAATATCGCGGTAGTTAAACTGCAGCTATATGGTACCCAACCTTCAAGAACACAAGTTTTTGTTGCACGATTCATCATTAGCAAAACTGTTGTCAAACAACTAACAATGCAATATGAGAAACACTTAGGACCTGGTACAGCCATTCTGCAATATGTAAGCGTTGCATCAATTAGCTCTAGTGACTAAAACAATAGGATGAAGTGAATTCATCGAAAAGGTGGTGTCGCTGAAGCCGAGGATTGGGCAAGTGGTCCAGCTTCCGTCAAGGCCCTGACGAAGACAGCCACCATGTTGAATGTTTCCCCCAACGGGTCATCTTCCGCTGAACTTTTTTTTCGTAAGAAGGAGAGAGAGAAAGAAGGAATAGAGGATAGGCAGGGTGGTTCAATAGCGTCCAGTTTGCTACCCTACTTTGGGGCGGGGAATGAGGGAGTGAAAAATAGAGAGAAAGAGACATATTTCGCAGCACACACACGCGCGCGCGCACAAACACACACACACACACACACGCACACACACACACGCACGCACGCATACGCACACAAACACACACACACGCACGCACGCACACACACACATACACACACACACACACACACACACACACACACACACAAACACACACACACACACACACACACACACACACACACACACACATACAGAGAGAGACAGGAGCGTATATATCACAGGTGGTCGCTCAATTCTGTTGCCTTGAAGTACTGCAGGAACGCTCTTGTAGTTTTCTGGGCTGATGTGCCGCGCAGCCATACTCCCAAGTTTCCGTGATAGGCCGGCCGTAAAGTCTCCCTGAAGGTACACTGGAGAGTTTGACGATGTTGAAATTTGGGACAGTGGCACAACAGGTGATCGATAGTCTCTACACAGTTGCTGTTATCGCACATTGATGAATCTGCCACACAAGTCCGATAACGCCTTCAGGCAAACGTCTTGTAAAGAGATATTTGAAGACGTTTGCCTGATTCTAAACTATTTTCGACGTTTTAAAAACGTCATAGAAAATCCGTTTTATATCTGTTTTTGGTAACGTCTTGTAAGGAGATATTTCAAGACGTTTGTCTGATTCTAAACCATTTTCGACGTTTTAAAAACGTCACAGAAACTCCGTATTATATCTGTTCTTCGTCACGGCTGCAACGTCTTGTAAAAAGATAGTTCAAGACGTTTTAAAAACGTCACGGAAAAGCCGTATTATATCTCTGTTTGATTACGGCTGCAACGTCTTGTAAAGAGGTATTTCAAGACGTTTGTCTGATTCTAAACCATTTTCGACGTTTTAAAAACGTCACAGAAAAGACGTCTAGAAAACGCACTTTATAAGACGTTTTCTCGCCGAGCAGCAGAGCGCGCTCCATTTGGTAGCTGCATGCACGGGCATGCACAAACCGCCGAGAATTGAAATTTGAACTCGAGCCTGCGCACGCCATTTCTCATTGCTCTAAAGAAAGCAACGCGCAAAAGGATAAAAAGGAAGTGGTGTCGACATTGCATCAGCATTTATGAAGGTTCAAAGTTCGTTAACCAGTAAACTAAGTAATTTACCCAGCGATAGCGGTCTAACTTCGTCGCGAAAGTCTGAGCACTGACTGCATACATCCGCCTGACTATTGCTTCTGCAATGTCAGTTAAGCTAGTCGATTTCGCGTGTGCTGTCGCGCTCGCCGGTCGAGCCCTCTGTTGCTTTGTTTCGTGCTCGTGTCGTGATTCATGTATGTTATGAACGCAGCTGTGAAGAAACTATACTTCGCTGCGTGTGAAACTTGTGGACCCGAATTCAAGTATGTCTCTGTGCAGCGACTTATCGTGACGGTTAGGCTTAGTCCCGTAAGCTTCCCTGCCGAAGAATGCACTCATCAGCTTGCGGCGGGACGCCACCGCAACTTCATTTCTTCCATGCTCGATAGACGGACGTGGTTAGGTGATGTGCAATTAGCTTTCTTTGGATTTGCGGATTCTCTAAACCACGGGCTTCTGTTGTTTTTGAAGGTAGGTTCATTTTTATTTCATTTGAGCTCAGTAAATGAGAACCATGACAAATGAAAAAGCGTGTTGCGAATATTGCATCACTGGTTAAATGTGCGACATGTTGGAATTTGTTCAGCATACGTGATAAAAAGCTGTCCAAACGTAAATGCAGGCCATGGTTTCCGTTCACGTTCGAACGAACATGAGCGGAAACTGTATTTATATCTGTTAGCCTAACTTCAGTAAAATGACTATGTTTTCTCTTGGCCGTTTGATGAGGTAGTTTCAAGATATACATTAGGTTAAGCTACGAGTGCCGTGTAATAGGCAGTTTCAGAATAGGGTACGCAAACATAGCGTTGGTTCGGCACGTATGCTATTTCCGCCACTTAACGTGAGTGCGCAAGATGATGGCGTACGCACGCGTGCGAAGTAGCCAGTATTACAATAGGGTACGCAAAGATAGCGATTGTTGTGTACGTAGCGTATAACGCATGCGAAGTGGCGACGAACGCTAACGAAATGCTTTGTGCACCGAATTCTAAAACTGCATAGAAGTTACGGCATGTGCCATCCGCTTTATTGTGCCACAGAAGTTTGTGGGTAAGAGAATATTTTCAGCGACAGCGTACTAGTTCATGGTTTCTTTCCCAGTTCTACATTTGCGTAACGACAGCCCGGGCGCGCTTTTCTGTTAGTTGCGAATCTCTGAGGGCATGATCAGAGTCAAAGACGCGTTTCACGGGGAGGAGTTCAGCATTTTTATTGCGATAACAATTATATGGACACTCTCGGCTGGTTTTCGCCGTCGGCGTCCACGTTAGCGTCGGCGTCATTTGCCGTATATGTATATGTATCTATATACTTATAGAAACCTCAAAGAAAACTAATTCCGAAAAATGTTTCCGACGCGCGGCATCGAACCAGGGACCTCTCACTCTCCAGCGCGCGGCGCTAACCATTCAGCCACGAAGGCGAACGTCCTTCAACGCTCAAACGGCAAGCTATTTATATACAGCGAGTTTTCAGCGTGTTTTCAGCATTACCAGCGAGATGGCGCTAAGGCCGCGCTCGGTGGAGCTTAGCTGCCCCGTTCGTCGCGACGCGCGCTCTCCGGCGCGCACTTTACCCGAAAAGGGGGGGGGGTAGGTGCCCGTGCGCGCGTGCGCTTATCTCGCGGTGGCGGAGAATGGGGCTTAGGTGGAACGATAGCGTTGTAGTTACCGGGCGCGCGAAGGTCACATCGCTCGCTGCATTCCCCCCCCGTTTTCGAAAAGAGCACGCTTTTCAAACACAGCGAAGTAACAACTATGGCACTTGTTAGTTCGCGCTCGTCTGTACCTGTGAATACGTTTCGTGCGTCGTTTTTGTTTGAGCAGCGCGTTAAGTGTCGAGCTGTGAATGTTTTTGTTCGCTCTCGTCCTGTGCGTGTTGTTTTCGTGCGTCATGTGTGCGTGAGCAGCGCGCTGCACGTTTCGACCTGCTTGACATTCGTCGCTTTACATTCCAATTTCTTGCTATCGCATTCATTGCTTCGCCTTGTGGCGAAACCGTGACTTTTTTCTCAGTGCTGTGATTTCTCAGTGCTGTCTTGACTATCTCAATGCTCTTTCGGACTTGTGATTTATATGTTTTCCCTTCAGTGTTAACCTCCTCCTTTCTCTGTTAAGCTGGCACTTCTTAGCAGAACCAAAGGTTCCCTTGCGCGTCTCTTGTGCCTGGTTAAATATAGCATGCCCGCTCTCTGTCGCCGTATGGTGTTATCGAGTTTTCAACTTTTCACACCGTCCTATTTTAGGAATTATAGCATATAATGAAATTATTTTTTTCTCCTATTTATTGCAGGTGGTACTCGCCCTAGATATTTAGAAACAAAGGCTACATCAACTAAATTATGAGTTTCTTCTTTTTGAGGGGTGACCGGCAGGTTTTCGTATGAAAAAAAATGGATGTCGAGAGAAAAGTGGTTTGGTTGAGCTCCTTCTTGTATGTTGCTGTAATTGGCAGCGTTCATATTTTCTGCTAGCCATGGCACATTTCAGGTTAACTAATGTGCTCTCTTGGGATGTCAGACAATAATTCCTGTGTTAAGTTTTGTACGCTGCATTTCGAAGCCTGAAACCGTTACTTATTTAATGGACGCAGCTTAAAACATGAATGCTGCATCCACAAATATTTTATAACTAACGTCTAAGATGACACCTCGTGTTCAGAACATTTAGTCTTACTTCTGTAATGATGCCAGAGTTCTTCGTCAACACGTTTTAAGCGAGACATCTTCGAACAGAGTCATGTTGTAAGAAAGTTCCTAAAAGTTACATTTCGTGAACAAACACTTCAGCAACAGTGATTTTGCAAGCCATTTACGTTCTTTTTTTAATACGTATTCTTGGCTGGATGGGCCAAATATTATATTGCGGTTTTGTTTTCTATTACTGTTTTCAACACATTGGAGTCGATTTCCACTAGCTATTGGTCTTAAGGAGCTCTACTGAACGATTGTTTTCGAATGAAGAGAGACATACACCAGGTGCTTGATTCATGCCTCTGTTCCTGCGTACAATACTGTATTGACTGTGGCTCGGTGTAGCGTCTTCTGACTCATTCAGTTATCGGACTTGTGTGGCCAATTCATGAATGTGCGATAACAGCAACTGTGTAGAGACTATCGATCACCTCTTGTGCCACTGTCCCGAATTTCAACATCGTCAAACTCTCCAGTGTGCCTTCAGGAGACTTTACGGCCGGCCTATCACTGAAAGAAAGATCTTGGGAGTATGGCTTCGCGGCACATCAGCCCAGAAAACTACACGAGCCTTCCTGCAGTACTTCAAGGCAACAGAATTGAGCGACCGCCTGTGATATATACGCTCCTCTGTGTGTGTGTGTGTGTGTGTGTGTGTGCGTGCGTGTGCATGTGTGTGTGCGTGTGTGTGCGTGTGTGTGGGTTTGCGTGCGTATGCGTGCGTGCGTGTGTGTGTGTGTGCGCGCGTGCGTGTGTCAGTGTCTGTTTGCGTGTGTGTGTGTGTGTGTGTGTTTGTGCGCGCGCGCGTGTGTGTGCTGCGAAATGTGTCTCTTTCTCTCTATTTTTTCACTCCCTCATTCCCCGCCCCAAAGTAGGGTAGCAAACTGGACGCTATTGAACCACCCTGCCTATCCTCTATTCCTTCTTTCTCTCTCTCCTTCTTACGAAAAAAAAGTTGAGCGGAAGATGACCCGTTGGGGGAAACTTTCAACATGGCGGCTGTCTTCGTCAGCGCCCTGACGGAAGCTAGACCACTTGCCGAATCCTCGGCTTCAGCGACACCACCTTTTCGACGAGTTCACTTCATCCTAGTGTTTTATTCACTAGAGCTAGTTGATACAACCCTTACATATTGCAGAATGGCTGTACCAGGTCCTAAGTGTTTCTCATGTTGCATTGTTAGTTGTTTGACAACAATTTTGCTAATGATGAATCGTGCAACAAAAACTTGTGTTCTTGAAGGTTGGGTACCATATAGCTGCAGTTTAACTACCGCGATATCCTGTGTTCTTTTGCCGCTTCTGTATGATATCTAGTCGCATGCTGTATCTGAGATTGTGCTTTTTACGTTTCTATTGTGTGCAGGAATCGTTGCTCTTTTACGTAATAAATATACGACATCACCACTTTTATCTGTGAATCTGCTGAGCTCTCACTCTGTAATAGTAATTGCAGAATAAATAACTGTAATTACTTCAACAGAGAGGGCCTGCTATAAACATGCACTAAATTCGCGTACAAAAACAAAACAGGAAAAAGAAAAGAGATTCGGCACGACGTTTTAAAAACGTCTAGAAAACGTCTTTTCAAAGACAATGCGACGGGACAGGAATGGGATTTTTTTCAGACGTTTTAAAAACGTTTTCTCTTAGAATGGGATTTGTGGTGACGTTTTTTAAAACGTATTCTAGCAAAATTTTTCGTGACGTTTTAAAAACGTTTTCTCGAAGAGGGGATTTTTTGTGACGTTTTTAAAACGTTTTCTAGATGGTCTTAAAAACGGACTCTAGCCGGACATTAGACGAGATATAAAACGTTTTCTAGACATTTTGCTTCTTTTTCGTGACGTTTTCTAAACGTTTATATGGTCTCGGATAAACGTTTAGAGAACGTCAATTATCCGTTTTGTGCTACCTGGGTTGCGGGAGCTACACAGGCATGATTGGTTTAAAGCATTATTTTCGTGAGGCCCCCCATGTGGTCACCACGTGTAGAAGCTTAACAGTGAAACAAGAATATTGTTTCAGAATCGGCGTCCAGATTTGACTCAATTTAGAGTTCGGTATCGACATGTTGCTGCATGTAATCATGGCCCCAAATCTTCTTCAGAAATGTCCCCTATGTGAGATATGAAAAAAGTTTTCTTTTCAGTGGTATGCCTTGCTGACAATGTGTACAAACAAAATCCTGCTCCCCCTCCACCTTTTACCTTCTTCCCTGACCCGGCCCTTGCGGGGGCTAAATTCTATGACTGTGGCGCGCCACCTGAGATGAGTTTGAGACCCCTGGTCTATGTGATAAGTGTGCACATCGTGGGCTTACGAGGGACGTTGACTACAGCGCGATCTAAGGAGTGGCTCATTAGGGACCTAGCGTGTACGTATACTTGTTCACGTTATCATGTTACCGGATTACGTTTGCCGTGTTACCGGAACTCCAGTTTTGGAAACGCTTTGGCTACCGACACGCACACATTTACATACGTGCGTAAACGTATACCTTTACGTTTGCGCGAACGACTAAATGGCGCTGATAACTGCATTTAAACTATATTTTATTAAATTAAGACTGAATCACCGCTGCGGCAAAATCATGAGAGGTTTCTAGCGTTTACTATTTCTGTATACGCAAAGCGGTTTAGGAAACCGGGTTACCGGACGATTGTGTTAATATTTATGATGCTTCCTGCAACCGCATTTATGAACGCGTTTGTTTTCGCCTAGTGTTTTTGAGGAAAAATATTAAATGCGAAGCATTTCTTAGCGAACTTCGGCGACATTGAGCGTATCTATCTATCTAGCCGCCTACGACTTTGTGCTCTCCTGGTCGTATCGCTAATGGGATTTGTACCAAAATTGGTACCGCATAACATGACTCTATGACGAACATGAATGACTGTTCATATCATGAAAATCATGACTAACTTGTCATGAAAAATATGATTTACACGCCATGGCCATAGTGCTCCTGAGGCCGTTTTCTTAACTTGATATATCCGAAAATTGGTACGATGAGACATATCTCCATGACCAACGTAAATGACAAGTGGTAATATGGAAATCATGACATGTCATGTGCAACATGACTTACATGCCACGCTCATGACACTCTCATGGCCGTTTCGCTAGCTTGATTTACACCACATTTTTAAGGTGAAAGCCTTTAATGTCTCGTGCTCACGTCCTTCCGTCCGTGCGTCCGTCCCTCCGGCCGTGCCCTGGCACGGTGCCAGGTGGCCGCCGGGGCGCACAAACGCACGCCGGTCGCGTTGGACTCTACAGCGCTCGCGCTTTGCTTGCGTAGCGTCGCTGTGCCCAGCGTGTCTAATCATGCAAGGAGGGAGACGCGCGCATCGCGTTCCATTGCGACCGACCCCGTCTCCGTGGGCACGGGTGTTCGAGGAAGACACTTTGGAATTTAGAAAGTGTCCGTCAATTTAAGCACTGGAACGCGGATGGCGTCTGCACAATGCGCAAAGCGCGAGAATACGAACGCATGCGAAACGGAGGCAGATTAATCTCGGGTCTCACTGCGATTAGAGGTAAAAATTTAAAAAGAAAACACGCACACATTCAGTTTGTGTGCCATCACACTGAGATTGTAAAAAAAGAAGAAAGCCTGGCATAGTCAGTCGAATGTCCCCGAGGTTTCGCCGAACACACTTTGGAATGTACAAAGTGTCTTTTTTGGGCGACGTGATTGTATGACGAGCATAAATGGCAAGTGGTAATATGGAAATCATGACATGTCATGTGCAACATGACTTGCATGCCACGCTCATGGCACGCTCGCGGCCGTTTCGCTAGCTTGATATACACCAAATTTGGTATTGAGTGACGTGATTGTATCACGAGCATAAATGACAAGTGGTAATAGGGAAATCATGACACGTAATGTGCAACATGACTTGCATGCCACGCTCATGGCGCGCTCGCGGCCGTTTCGCTAGCTTGATATACACCTAATTTGGTATTCCGGGATGTGACTGTATAGCGAACTTAAGTGGCAGGCGGTAACACGAATATCTTGGCATGCATGTAATCTACAATGCCATTTATATGCCACGCTCATGGTGCGCTTGCGTCCAGTTCGCTAGCTTGATATACACCAAAATTGGTATTGCGCGACGTGACTGCATGACGAACATAAAAGACAGGTCCTAACATGTAAATTATGACATGCATATTATGTACAGCATGATTTGCTTCTTGCTGGCTGCTTCGCATTACATCGATTCCCACAACGCGTGGGATCTGCCGTTTTTTTGAACATGCAACTCATTTATAATTATGCCGCTGTAAGGCATTTACACCGGAAATAAAATGCACGATGTTTCTGCAATAAAAATTTTGTGCTTGTCTGGTTCATCTTTACCGCGCTAGATGGCGCCACCTACCAGGCCTGTGAGATGCTTTAGTCCTCTCACATTTACGGCTTCGGTGTTAAAGGCCATTCTAGCTTCGGTAATCTGGCTGAAACAAGGTGATCGCTTAGCACTCCGGCTTACTTTGACTTGGCGGCTGGAATCTCCGCAAAGCGGATATCGCGAGTAGCCACGAACAAAGGTGGATTTGCGAGACAGGGTCGGCAACGTAAAGCCTATCCGGCAAGTAGGTTACGTTCCGTAGTAAAAGTCTACGTTCCGTAAAGGCCCGCGCATGCGCAGATTCCTACCGGTATCCGGTAACTAGGTAACGTAAAGAAGTATACGTACTAGCTAAAAGCGCCTGTCGTCTGATTTAGCGCCAGCACTAACGTTACAGGAGAGGCGCCTCTTTTATCGCGAACGAAGCGTATAAGGAGCGTTTGTTGGCGTATTGCACCGAAAGCGGGCAACGATTGGCGCTAGCCTGTGGAGTCATAGGAATGCACTAGCGGTCACAATTTTGGAGAACACAGGACCGCGAGGCAAAGACTACCGCGGCGCTATCTGACGGCTGCTTGCGAAGCTTGAGAGCGCGAACGGCGCACGGGCGTTCTTGTTTACATATCATCCAGCTCGTTCTCTCGCTTTATATAGCTGCGCACGATCCGGAATGCCAGAGAAAGCACAAAATACCATTTATGCATTTGCCGCGGTAGCACCCAACGATTTGCTTCAAAGAAAAATAAATTAGCGCAGCGTGCACTAGGTCGCAAAGCTCGGTCACATCAGAGCTGGTGGGCCTCTATAGCTAGTCCTGGCTTGGCTTCTAAGTTTTACTAAGGGTTTCTGGGTCAATTGATACGTGTATCCACGCACGACTGCACGTAGTGCTTACGTGATCTCTCTCGGAAACCATGCTCTGGCAATTAGCTTATAACTACATATTAATTGTTGGGGTTTAACGTACCAAAACCACAATATGAGTATGAGAGATGCCGTAAAGGAGGGCTCTGGGAATTTCGACCACCCGGGGTTCTTTAACAAGCAGCTAGATCTAAGTACACGGGCTCCCAGCATTTTCGCCTGCACCGAAAATGTGGCCGCCGCGGCCGGGATTTGATACCGCGACCTGCGGGTCAGCAGTCGAGCACCATAACCACACGAGCACCATGACGGGTACATTAATATATGGAGCGGTTTCGATTCGGTATTAATTAGCCATCACGGAGCAGCAGCGGATCAACACGACTACAGTATTTAATTTACCTAATTTGGATAATTATCCTAACTAGTTTATTTAAGATAAGTGGGATATTTGGGCTGTCTCGAGTAACTCCAAATTTCATGCAGTACTTTGGTTTATTAGCTATTTAGTTAATTAACCATAATTTGACGTTGTATTGCTTAGCTCTGATTAGTCTTCATTAGCTTGGCACCGTAAGATTTGCCGAGCTCGAGCTCACCAGCCTCACTAATAATTCAACACGGCTTAACTAGGGTTCATTGGCTTTTATTTGATTGACCTAATTATGCTTAGCTAATTAGGTGTTCCCATTCTCAAGTAGGCTTTAGGCTTGGCTTCAATTACCTTCGCTTAAATTGGATCACGTTAACTTGGCTTGAGGAAGAGAGGGCTTGAAAGTTGCAGGAGGGGCATGAGTTCGTGCACTACGATTTGGAATGTTGATTACTGCATCACTATTTGGGTCATACATGTAACATTTTTGGCTTAAATGTAGCTTGTTGTAGCTCAGTTTATGTTTCGCAATTAATCGCAACAATGCAATTTTAACTGCGACAAAGTATATCCGCCTTGACATGGAGTTAGTGTGCGAAAACGACAGGAACCTTACTCCTATGGGATTTTTTACCAAAAATCTGTATTGTGTAAAAAAAATTCACCGACTATTAAGATACTGCCTACTGCAACTTGGGAGCCCAGCTTCGTGTTGGGGCAAGGCTAAATTTATTTGATGTTTTGTCTTTCCGCAAGGTATCGGCCACGCCATAAATCATAATTTTTTGGGAAATAGGACAGCACCCAATAGGCCAGTATTCGTCTTTCTTCGCATAAGTAAGGTACTCTCAACACGTCAGCATAATATTATGCGCACTTTGTTGATGATGCTGCATGTGGCTGATGACGATAAAGAATCATGGCTGAGCATCTTGCAATGGGTGCGAAGTGTTAAATCACACACTTGTTGCGCATTTAGCATCGTGTGATGACTGATGGTTATTTTACTCTTCGGTCATGCTATATTACATAAGTTAACGCGATTCCTTTCCCTACATGACGACTGTATAGGGTATTTTTGTGAATGAGTTTGAAGGACCAGCGTGGCCCTGGGGTAGAACACTCGAATGCCTCGCAGAGGGCCCCCCGTTGAAACCCCAATGAATCGTGGGTATTATTTTCTCATTTTATTTCTCCATGTCCATCGGTTACGCCACTGACGGCAACGGCGATGCAGGGAACTGCCAACGCAGGAACTGCCGCATAAGACATGCGCTGTAAAACGCCAGGCTTGCGCTGAAAGCGCAGCACACTCAGCAGGCCCGTAGCCAGGAGTTTTTTTCGGGGGGGGGGGGGGGGGGGGCACTTGTTAAAGGCCTTAAAAACACCCAACTTTTATTATTTTTCCTCGGTAAAGCACCCCCCTTCCATCCGAATTTCAAGGGGGGGCCCGGACCCGTAGGGCCCCCGCCCCCCTGGCTACGGGCCTGACGCTGAGGGAAAGCTGGAAGAGCGCCATCTGTAGAGGCCGTTGTAAACTGTTTTGGGGCCACTTGTACAAGTACACTTGCAAGGTACCCACTACTTCATCAATCATAATTTTTTTGAACTTGGGAAGCACGGACTACACCATTAGTCATCATTCCGCGGAGAAACGAGGTACACGCTACAACCTGTAAGGCATTACGTACACTTCGTTGAAACTGTGGCTGACGAAGATGAGGAATTATGGCTGAGCCCTACGCAATGGGTTGGAAGGTTTAAACGGCCCACTAGTTATGGAATTTGCATTTTGTGAAGCCCGCTCGTTATATTACTCTCCTACCACAGCATATTACATATGTTAACTAGCGAGAGAGAGATAGAGAGAACTTTATTAAGGTCTTGAGGACACGGACAATGGGAGACTTAAGGGCGTCCTTGCAGACTAACACAAGTACAGTTGCGAGGTACCCACTACGCCATAAATCATAAATTTTGTGAAGTAGGGAATCATCCAATATGCCATCATTCGTGATTCTGCACAGAAGCGTGGTACCTGCGACAGACCTGTAAGGTATTATGCGTATTTTGTTGATCCTGTGACTGATGACGATGAAAAATTATGACTGAGCCTTTTCTAATGAAGATTTATGGCCGATGTTTGTGTAATGGGTTGGAAGCATCCAACGACCCGCTCGTTACGCAATTGGCCTTGCGCGACGTCTGTTTGTACAGTTCGCATTTTGGGACGCCTCGTTGTCATTTTACTCTTCTACCACGCTATATTCATATGTTAACATGGTTCCTTGCCTGCATGGGGTCTTTTTGCAAAGGAGTCTCAATCACCGACATGGCGGTGTGGAAGAATACTCGGTCGCTACGCAGGCGACCCAGGTTTGAACCCCGTTCCATCCTCGATATTTTTAGATGCGAGGCATCTTATGCTCGGGGCTTTGTCCGTCCCTCCCGCGTCCCCTGTCCCCCCGTCCGGCCACTTTCATGAAGTAGGGAAGCACCCATTATGCGAACCAGAACACTGTAGTAATATGAAGGCCGTCAACCACTACTACAATCATCAGAGTCATGGCCGAGAGCACAGAGAGGCTGCTTAGCAATGGCTAGGCAGGTGGTGTCTGTCGCCCAGGTTGACCCCATTCCTTGATCTTGCATGCATGTGTTTGGAGGGGGCTTAGTCCGTCCCACACCACCGCAGCGCATGCGCGTCCATTCCCCCCCTCTCTCTCCTACGCTCACCCCCCTTCTCTCTACGAATCCTCTACTCTACAGAGCGGCCCCCGCGTCTCGCACCCCCACAGCGCATGCGCGTCCCCGCCCCTATCCTCTCCTATTTTCACCCCCTTTCTCTACTCTAGGAATCATCTACTCTACAGAGCGGCGTCCCACAGCGCATGCGCGTCCTCTCTCCTCTAGGAATCCTCTACTCTACGGAGCGGCTCCCGCGTCCCACAGCGCACGACAGGTGGTGTGAGAGCTGCATACTCTGCTGGGGGCGCCACGGTAGTTCCGCGGTATGAAAATGACGGAGCGCACGCGCCTCATTCTCTCTCCTGTGCAGCGCCCGGACCACTGCCGTGAAATGAGAGTGGCGACGTTCCTCCCACTCAAGCTAATTATCTCCCCGTTGCTTCGCATCCACACATGGTTTCCTTTAGCGGGAGATGGGGAATTTTTTTTGTTATTTTTTTTTTATTTCGAGCGATAGGGGTTACGAACACCGGCTGCGTCGGCGGACAATTTCGGCGCTAAAAGCGACTGTTGTTGTGATCTCCTAACAGCTTTCGCTATAAAAAAGTTCAGGCAGCTTCACAGTAGTTGTGCCAAGCCTGAAGGAATTGCGACCTGATTTTGTTTATCTGTTGTTTTTGCTTCCTGATTCTGTTCCTTTCTGTTTCTCTAGATATTTAGTTCTCTTTCTCGCTCCCATCATTGTTTTTCGTTTTTCCATTCCTCTCTCTCTTTCTTTATATATATTTATTTCTCTTTCTGACTTTCTGTTTTACAGCGAAAGCTGTTATGAGATCCCCACAACAGCCGTTTGTGGCGCTGTAGTTCTTCGCCGCTGCCGGTGTCCGCCATCGATATCGAAGAAAACAAGAAAAATTAAATAAGAAAGAATATTCAGGATAGGAAAGGATTCAAACCTGTGTCCTCTGTATGGCAGCCGATTATTCGACCACAGAGCCATGCCGCTACTTGAAACTCCTTTGCAAAGATATCATACAGCCTTCATGTTGGAAAAATAGGCTAATCGCGTTAACATGTGTAATATAGCCATTTGGAAGAGTAAAATTACGACCAGGTGACACATATTGCTAAATCTGGAAGGAGTGGGTTGCTGAATGCCTCGAACACGTTACAGAAGGCTCAGCCGTAATTATTCATCGTGATCAGCCACAGCATCAACAAAGTGAAGCTAATGCCTTACAGGTGTGTAGCAGGTACTAGATTTCACCGAAGAATGACAAATAATGACGTAGTGGGTGCTTCCCTAGTGCACAAAAATTTTTAATTTATGGGATAGCGGGTACCTCACAAGTTCACTTGCATGAGTTGCCAAGGAATCACGTTAACATATGTAATATAGCGTGGTATGAACCCATTAAAAATGACTCGGCCATAATTCATCACTCTCGTGAGTCCCCGCACAAACAAAGTGCGCATAATACCTCACAGATGCGTAGTGGTTACCTCGATTCTTCCAGAATAGCGATTAATTCCGTAGGGGTACAGCCCTACTTCAAAAAAAGGTGTCATGATTTTTTGGCGTAGTGGGTGCGATGCAAGTGCACTTGTAGTAGCTGTCCCTAGAGAGTTTAGAAAATGCCCCAGAAAGGCTGCACATGGAGCTTTCGCTGCAAGTGCAGCGAAAGCGCGCTCCGCGCAGACCTGACGTTTTTTTAAATGCGAAGCATTTCTTAGCGAACTTCGGCGACTTTGAGCGTATCTATCTATCTATCTATCTATCTATCTATCTATCTATCTATCTATCTATCTATCTATCTATCTATCTATCTATCTATCTATCTATCTATCTATCTATCTATCTATCTATCTATCTATCTATCTATCTATCTATCTATCTATCTATCCATCCATCCATCCATCCATCTATCTATCTATCTATCTATCTATCTATCTATCTATCTATCTATCTATCTATCTATCTATCTATCTATCTATCTATCTATCTATCTATCTATCTAGCCGCCTACGACTTTGGGCTCTCCTGGCCGTATCGTTAATGGGATTTAAATCAAAATTGGTGTGGAATAACATGACTGTATGACAAACAGGAATGACTGGTCATATCATGAAAATCATGACTAACTTGTCATGAAAACTATAATTTACACGCCATGGCCATAGTGCTCCTGAAACCGTTTACTTAACTTGATATATCCAAAAATTCGTACGATGAGACATTTCTGCATGATCAACATAAATGACAGGTGGTAATATGAAAATCATGACCTGCATGTCATGTACAACATGATTTACATGTCACGCTCATGGCGCGCTGACGGCCGTTTCGCTAGCTTGATATACATCAAATTTGGCATTGCGTGACATGACTGTATGACGAACATAAATGCTAAGTGGTAATATGGAAATCATGACATGTCATGTGAAACATGACTTGCACGCCACGCTCATGACACTCTCGTCGCCGTTTCGCTAGCTTGATGTACACCAAGTTTGGTATTGAGGGACGTGACTGTATGACGAGCGTAAATGACAGGTGGTAATATTGAAATCATGACGTGCATGTCATATACATCATGATTTACATGCCATGCTCATGGTGCGCTGACGGCCGTTTCGCTAGCTTGATATACACCAAATTTGGTATTGCGTGACGTGACTGTATGGCGAACATAAATGCCAAGTGGTAATATGGAAATCATGACATGTCATGTGCATCATGACTTGCATGCCACGCTCGTGACAGTCTTGTGGCTGTTTCGCCAGCTTGATATACACCAAATTTTAAGTTGAAAGCCTTTAATGTCTCATGCTCACGTCCGCCAGTCCGTCCGGTCGTCCGTCCGTCCGTCCGTCTCTCCAGCCGTGCCCTGGCACACTGCCAGGTGCGCGCCGGGGCGCGCAAACGGACGCCGGTCGCGTGGGACTCTACAGCGCTCGCGCTTTGCTTGCGTAGCGTCGCTGTGCCCAGCGTCTCTAATCATGCAAGGAGGGAGACGCGCGCATCACGTTCCATTCTGATCGACCCCGTCTCAGTGGGCACAGGCGTTCGACGAACACACTTTAGAATGGACAAAGTGTCCGTCAGTTTAAACGCTGGAACGCGGATGGCGTCTGCACGATGCGCAGAGCGCGAGAATACGAACGCACGCGAAACGGAGGCAGATTGGTCTCGCGTCTCGCTGCGATTCAAGGTAAAAAATTAAGCGAACATAAGTGGCAGGTGGTGACATGAAAATCTTGGCATGCATGTCATCTACAATGCCATTTACATGCCACGCTCATGGTCCGCTTGCGTCCAGTTCGCTAGCTTTATATGCACGAAAATATGTATTGCGCGACGTGACTGTATAATGAACGCAAATGACAGGTCCTAACATGTAAATAATGACATGCAGATTATGTACTGCATGATTTGCTCCTTGCTGGCTGCTTCGCATCACATGGATTCCCAGAGTGCGTGGGATCTGCCGGTTTTTTTCCCTTCCCTTTCTTTCTGTCTGTCTCTTTCTTTCTCTGCTATGTGTTACTCTCTCGCCTCCTCCTTTTCTTGATCCTTATCCTCGCATCTCTGATCCTCACCCTCACTGCCCTTTGCCACTCCCTTGGTATACAATATACGATACGAGGCTTTGTTATGCTCTGATAGCGTGCCCGGATAGCCGAGTGGTTACGATTCTCACCTTCGGATCGTGAATACGCGGGTTAGAATCCCGACTCGTCAAGAAATTTTTTCGCGTCGAATTTAAAACTAAACTACCGACATCTGACAGTTATTAATCAGTAGTGAATATGTCGCGAATGATTCCATATAATGCTCGCACCCTATATGACAATTTCTCCGTGGTGAGTTTCAGCTTAAAATGTTTAACAGCGTGGAAAGGGTGCAAACGATTGCAAGAAAATACCAGGCCCTGCCTCGCTCAGTGTAGTCGCTTCTTTATCAAATGTTCCGCGGCATGCTCTCGACATTGGCGCTGAGAGAAGCTTATCTATTCAATTTAACCTTTTGCCAACGTGTCGGCTGCTGATACTGCTCAGATAGCGACCATGGCTCATCGAAAACAAAGATAAGCTGCATGTATCGCACGGCTTAAACGCCCCCAGTTCAAGCTAATCTTTCAGAGCGGACAGCTGCTTCGAACGATGGCGCCTGCAGCCCAACAATACACACTGGTAGGCTTCACGGAAGATTTAGACTGGAGGCCTCTGCATTTTGTGAAGCCCCTTCCAAAAAAACAGACTGTGCAGTGTATGCGGACTCGTACGCAATACAGTCGCTCATCTCTCATGCGGCCACGTGGTGTGTTCTTCCTGTTACGAACAGTGCGGAACGACCGATGGGTACACTTGTCCGATTGACGGTGAAAACTGCCCGGAAGAGGACACTGACTGGAAAGACCTCCCTGCTGAAAAGCTACTGACACGAGAGGTAAGCCAGCGATGCAAGAAATTGTATATTTGGTTCCGCAGTGCAAGCAATCAGGCGGTTTGACCACGCGAGGCGACAGCGGATCGACGAAACTGTTACTGCGAACTAAATGGCCGACTATCTTAGGCGCGCGTGTTTAAGCGATGATGGGTGCTACAGAATGCTGACCACAGCCGCACGATACTGACAAGAGTTCTATTGCGACCGTTAACATGGTTTTCTTTTATGGACGCGAGTTGTGCGGCACGGCTCGTGTCGAACAAGAAACCGAGTTACTTTTTAAGAGCGAAGTATCACTCTAAAAAAAAAGAGAAAGTAGTAGTACTTGCTAACTTTGGGGTGGTAAGTGCCTGTCACATAAGTTACAACCCTGTTAGTAAGTGCAGTTAGTAACGGCAAAGGTGGTAACAGTTACTACCTTTCCCGCTACTAACATTTACTACCTCTGGCACCGCGCATGCTTATATGTGCCGTATTGACGACTGCAGATGTCGCTCGTTCAGTTCCGAGCACGACGCTCCATCGTTCTATACATGAGAGTATAGCCATTTTGAGAGTAAGCATAGGCGTGAGGAGAGCATTCTATTAGCGGCTACCAAGTTTCAACGCTGTGCCGCCCCGTGGTTTGTAGAGTTTGAAAGGCAGTGAATATCAAAATGAAGGGCGATGGTGCGCATCTCACAACGTCCTGCCGTTGTCCGCCGCGGTGGAGGAGTGGTTATGGTGCTCGGCTGCTGACCCGAAAGTCGCGGGTTTGATTCCGGGCGCGGAGGTCACATTTGGATGGGGGAGAAATGCTAGAGGCCCTATACTGTGCGATGTCAGCACGCGTTAAAGAACACCAGGTGGTCTAAAGTTCCGGGGCCCTCCACTGCCGCGTCCCTCATAATCGTATCGTGGTGTTAGGACGCAAGACCTCAGATATTCTTCTTCTTATTGTTGTTAACGGCCTGCCGCTGGTCCGTGGCTTTCCTGGCGTAAATATGGCAAGAAGACAACATTTAGCACGCAACATAAGGGGTTCGCGGCAGCAGCATTACATTAAAAAACTGGCTTGGTCACAACCTTAATTTTAACTGTGGTGCGACAGGTCTGACTGAATAAACGAATAAAGAAAATTTCACGCCCTACTCTGATAATTAGGGGGAGGGGAGGCTGCAGCCTCACCCACTTGCCCCAACCCCCCACCGGAACGCACGCCAAAGAAGAATACGGAATTGAGTGATAAGGGTGAGGGCAGGCAAGCCTTAAGAACACACACGAAGTCGACGACATTGCACTGAACACAAGATACACCCAAGGAAAACACAGACGAAAATGGTTTCAGGCTTCGAAATGCAGTGTACGAAACTTGACACAGGAGTTATTGTCGGACATCCCTAGAGAGCACACTAGAAAACCTGAAATTTACCATGGGTAGCAGAAAATATGAACGCTGTAAATTACAGCAGCATACAACAAAGTGGACAACTAAACCAAGTGTCTCTCGACATCCATTTTTCTTCATACGAAAACCTGCCGGTCATCCCTCAAAAAAAAAAAAAAAAGAAAGTCATAATTTAGTTGGTGTAGCCTTTGTTTCTAAACATTGTCAAGAATAATAGAGACACAGAGACAGCACCCTTGCTTCTTCTTCTTCTTCTCCTCATCATCATGGCTCATACCCAATGCAGGGGATTGGCCGAGTAGTAAGTGAATTTATTTTTCCAGTATTTCCTTCCTGCGGGCCGGCTGTTCAGCTTCCTCGTTCTCCTCTTTCGCGCAGTAGCTTAGCGCGCGCCCGCGCCTCGGTGGCGCTGTCATCCTTACACTCAGCCGCGACTGCGACGAAGTACGATCAGCTGCCGAAATTGTCTCTGGCGGGCGGCATTGATTGTGCCGCAGTGGTCTGTCTTGTTTACGCCACGACATGTCTTGCCTAGCTGCCGAACATTCTGGGGGGCGGCACTAGCTGTGTCTGTGTGGTCGCTGAAGATCTCCGTTGCGTTGTGATCTAACGTGGCGAGCGGCAGAAGACGACGCTAGCAGCTGACACTTTTTCTGCAACCTCGCAAGAAGCTTCCACAATGCGGTGTCATCAGTACTGTTATGACCGGCGCCTGGCCCGACAGAGGAGCGGCGTTCCCGGTTCTACACTGTTAAAAAGATCCCCGTAACCATACGGTAAAACAAGGCGTTAACTCTTGATGCCAGACTGTTTCCCGTTACGGCATAGGACACTAATGAAGCCGTAGTTACTTAAAACATTACCGATGCCGTAGCTCAAGGAACTACTTTTGGAACCGTAGTGTTTCTCAACGTTACCAATTCTGTAACGCAAGTGAATAGATCTGAAGCCGTACTTATTTATCAACATTAGCAATGCCGTACCACAACTATCTGCTGTTGAAGCTGTAGCGCCTCATAACATTGCTAATACCGTATCACAAGCAAAAACGTTTGAACCCGCTGTTATGTACTGATCTTGTCGATACTGTACGATGGGTATATTGTTACATAACTTAATGTGTTCCCTACCGTACTTGGCACATGCAGGACCTAACATGAGAACCATGGTGCTTGCGACGAAAGTATTTAATTCGTAACGTTGCTGTCTGACAACAGGAGCTTCAACGAATAATCAAAGTACCAGAAAGCGATCCAATGTAAATAGATGGGAGGGAAGAGCACCACATACACCAGTGACTGAAACAGACTCATTTGTGCGTCTCTTTTCATTCTGTCTCATGCAGCATTCAATTGTATAGGAAGGCATCCATACTATTGTGCGAACTAGTGCTGTAGTTTTGTGTTTGGTTGTCTAACTAAAGCGGAACTTGTATAGTCGATAGCCCATAAAAAAGAAAAAAATTGGATAGAATGATCAAATATAACTATTAAAACTGTCTGGTTCTCATATGGTGAGCTTTCTCGTTTTCCTTCAAACACCTTCAAATGTTCTGCACTAAGTTAAATTAATATTTGAATAAGGTTGCATGAATATTCAGAATAGTGTTTTAGAGAAAAAGAAAACACAGAAAAAGTCAGTTGAAAGTTGTATTGCATTTGAATATAAATACATTGAACATTTGTGGATTGCACATATCTTGCGGATGAACAAATTGAGCTAACTGTTCCTTGTAAGTCATTACCTCAAGTCAGCCGAACGAGACAATATAGACTGACAGAGCCCTATTTTTTCATGTCACTCTCCAAGCAAGCTGAATGGGCTCTTCTGTGTCGCTTAGGTTTTGCCTTCTGTGGTTCTCTTGTGATGTGCCAGCAAGGTACCTGGAATAAACATGAGGCAGCCATGTCACAGATGCACTGAAAAACAGCAATGCTAAGAACCATCACGGTTGCACTTAACATGTAACGCAAGGTGTATTCCACATAATCAGGGGTTTTTGAAAGGGGTCCTGAAGAAGTAGTGTCAAGGCCACTGCGCATGTGTGAGGCCTAAAAAGCATTAAGGTGGTCATTGGGCAAGGTATTTCTCGCATTAAGCAAGAGCCCCAGAGGCTGCTACAAAAGCTCACCAAACAAATGTGGTGCTACCCATTGAAAAAACGGCTCTTGTCCAAGACCAAACTCCCCCCGATTTATGAACTGACAAAGTTCTTAATAAATAAATGGTGGCATAGGCTATCGCTTTCTCCCATCTCATGCATACAGCAAATGTCAGTCAGAAAATAGTCCATGTTTTTAGACTCGGTAGCCAATTTGAGTGCTCGTAGGCACTTGGTAACTCGGATTGCCTCAGGTGATGCCGGCAAGTAATGTCGTTTCACAATACTGATGGTGATTGTCAATGAATTAATTACCATAACAACCTTGTAATAAAAAATCCAGCAGATCCCTGCACTATGAGAATCGATTTAATGCGAAGCAGCCGGCGAGTAGCTGCCTACACTGCCCTATTTATTTATTTCATTATTTATTTTTTATTTGAGCCTAGTGTTGCAAGCTGGATCAGTGTCTTACTGTAAATTGAGTGGTGTGCAGATTGTGAGCTTACAGGCTTGTTGGGTGCACTGGCACATAAGGACAGCTTATGGTTAGGGCGCTGTGTCCTGAGATAAATCCGCATAAATCCGATAAACACTCGCCAGTAAAATTTTTGACAATTCGGATTTATCCGATAAGCTCCAATTTTAGAACGGCATTTTCAATGTTCAAAGGGCATTTTCAAAGCTGACAATCACCGATCGAAAGGAGAGCACCTGCATCAGCGGCAGCAACCTCGTAAAGTATGCTTGCGTCTACCACAAGCTTTAAGGTTGTAATACAAACAAACGTAGGTGTTTTGTATTAAAGTATTTGTGTTTGTATATCCTCTTCAGACCCCGCGTGCATTAAAATGCACATTTGTTTCTTTCCGGTTTTGGAAATTCACGCCACTATTAAAGCTAACATTCTTGGTGCAATTGCATTCTCGATCATGTGGTGTCATCTGGTCAGCATTACAGGAAGCACGTTACAGTGCTAGCCATGTTTTCCCGCTTTAAAACATGGTGGAATTCTCGTCTTCGACGTTCTACTGACAGCATCCAAGAAAGTGCCAAATTACTCAATAATTATGCAGTCATGTTTTTCATTTGTTGTTTCAATCTACTTAGGAAGGGTTTTTTTTTAATAATTTCGCCGCGTCCTTTAACCTTACAGGCGAGTATTTTTGTTATGACCAGCCGTTTTCTTCAAATGTGCATTATAATGCACACTCGGTCTCAATATGTGCTTTGGCGTGCGTACTCATGCGAGTCTCATGCGGTTGGCATTAAGATTTTTGGCATTAAGTTTTGGCGTTTGTTTCATCTAGGAAGCTTTGATGAAAAGGCGGAACCTGTTCTCGAGACAACAACCCGCAATGACCCCTCAGACCTCTAATTGGCTGACGATGAGGCTGTCCTTTGCCAATTACCTAGTGTCGAAAAACAGGTGTGGTGCGGAATTTGAACTTGAGCCACCCCAAAAGCTCCTGAAAGCCAAGGTGCCTCCTGAGCCAAGAAATGCGAGAGCAAGCCACATGCCAGAGCTTGCAAATCAGGTATCTTCCTCGAGATGCCCAGACTCAGGATGTTCTCAGTGAACAAAGTTCCGGTATAGCATCTTCCTAGGCATCACATCTATGCGAAACTGCTACAAACAGTTTCACAACAAACAAGAGTGCTTTTCACGAGCAAATGTAAAATTTTGTTGTCAATGAGTGGTATTCGTTTCCTGCGCATTAAGACCCAGTGTGCATTATAATGCACACACTGGTGTGCAAAAACCTGTTTGCCGTACCGGCGCAAATTTTTTCTCGTGTAATAAAGTATGTGTGTGCATTCCAAAAATGTGTTTTAATTTCACTTGTGTGGCCACAAATTTACAGGGGTCTGAGGAGGATATATATGTATATGCACGTTTAAACCTTCTAGACATGTAAAATACAATTACTGTGTTCACATGTCTTTGTGTTCAGATCTAATTTTATCTAAGATTTCGGTGTATTGAGAATAGTAATAAACAAAGGTCCTTTCTTTTACATCAAGATGAGGGAGGCTGGTTGTAAAAGCTGAGAAGCAGCTTGACTAGCTTCTGCTCCCCCCCCGAAAGTACACTGGCGGGTTTGCTGCAGTGCACATCAACAACCTTGTTAACAGTGTTACTAAACGGGAAGCAACAAAAAATAAAAGGATTTAAAAACAGGATTATCAGCAACATAGTTTCATTGAAAATAAAATTAGTAAGGAGACGCCACAACTTGTAATGCCGAATTCAACGCCGAATTTCAGAGAATTGGGAATTTACGAGAAGAACTCTGATGGACGCTGAATTTTTTTTGAAAAAATAAACTCGAAAAAACACTTTCCGAATTTCAAGGAAAATAAACTCCGAAAACACGAAGCCCTACCTATTGGTCCAACGTATGTTGCCTTGCATGTTAGATGAAAGAAGCCAGTTTTGTTGAAAAGAAATGCATTCTATGATGTGATGACGAGCATGTCACAAACAGTGATCGTTATCGTATTCCTCTGGGGTTGAGCAACGGTCGACTCGCCCAGCAACATGCATTATTGAAGTCGACTATAGCTTGTCAACTCATACGAGTACATATGTATTGTTTATAAGATTTTATGAAAGCTAATACCAAACACTCCAACCGCAATTGTTGTCATATTATCATGCCTGCATAGGGTCTTTTTCATAAGCAGTTTCAAGAAAATGTGCGGCTCTGCATTAGACTAAATGACTGCCATGCAAAAAAGCATGGATTCAAGTTCGGCTCAAACTGCGATTATTATTTGCATCCATCGAAATTTTTCGTTCGCCGATTATGCCACCGATGCTGGTACCGGATTTGCTTTGGCACAGGCTCCTTAACACTCGTGTTATTATTTGCAATGTCTATTCTCATCGTTTCTCAACTGACATAAACAATGAATCAACCACCTGCGGCTCACACCCTGCATTACACATGTGCCACATGTCACCGTCCAAAGGGTTTCATGAAGTAAGTGACATCCATGTCACATTATTCATGTCATGACCTGTTAGTGAGGTTCGTCATTGTTGATACCCTTCAATGTCAAATTTGGTATATACCAAGTAAAGCAGTTGACCACGAGAGCGCCCAGGCGTAAGCAGCTAGATATATATAGATAGGTATATAGAAACGGACAAAATGCCTTTGGTTCGCTAAGAAATGCTTCGCATAATTTGAAAGAATCTGCGTACCAGAGGCTAATTCCTATACAAGGTTTTGATCATTAGTCATCGTAGCTTGCCTATGCCTAGCACTTGCATCGTGACACTGCCAGCGCTGGACCCAAACACTGCCTTGTTCAAATGCTCAAACACCCTGCGTGACCCAAAACCAGCACAAACTTCTGGAGCCCCTATTTGAAAACGGCATTTAACACATTACCACCACTGTACATTAACCTAAATACAGATTATGCAGCCACACATGATCATCTATCCAAATAATATTACTAATGCACACTGCAATGCAAGATATAACAATGTTAAGCACATGCAAGGGTAATGTTTGCCTGTACCACTTCAAGTGGACGAGACAATAATAAACAAAGAGATGAGCCATCTTCACTTAGAGAATGTACATTTGATAACACATATTGAGTTCTCAAAGTGAAATTTTTACCAGTTACAGTGAGCCGAGTTTTGACTGCCTTAGAATCTAAGATAGTTAAGTATTCATTCTAAAAGACAGGGCGTGCAAACACGGACACAAGAAAGCCTTCAAGACACCACAAATACCGACTAACTGAAGATGCGCACAAGGTGGAAAGGAAAGGCACGAAAACTTATTTGCACCTGCCCATGCAGCAGGCAAACTTATCAATCCGGCACGCATGGGGGTCCATGTGAATGATGAGTGTTAAGGCATTTGATTTCATCTTTATGCAAGGTAATAGACGGTTGGCTCACGCATGTGCTACCATCATTATCAATATGCCATGCCTGAACCATCAGACGCGTTTCATCATTCCTACGCAGGTACAAAATTGTGCATTCATCGAATTTTGGCTTGTACTTACCCTCGACAATGTAAATAAAGATTAGAAGGTGAGCCTCCAGTTGACGATCTCTTATGTCCCAATAATTTCAGGTTAATGGAAGAAGCCGTCTAACTTACGTAGAAGCAGCCGCAGCTGCAAGGAACCTTATACACCACACCTGTACGGTAATCAGTGAAAATGTTGGTTTTTTACTAAACAAATATTGTCCGCTTCTTGTGATTTACTGGCTCATTCTTTCTCTGCACAGCGGAAGGAATCTTACCTAGTGGCAGCCTTAAAGACAATATCAATGCCGTATATACTTCGTACTTTCTTTAGCCTGTGGAATAAGCAATGAATGTACGGTATACCTACGACACGCTTCTTTCTATCGCTTTCGCAACCATGCTCGGACTTAACATAACCGACTTCTTTAAACATTTAGCAACAGTGGCCACTGCAACAAGAGGATAACCCACATCTAAAAGACGTGTAACCTGTGCATTAAAGCTACCACTTATTTGGTGCTTGCACGGAATTGTGAGGGCAGACTTAAGGCAAGACTATAGCCATGTCTTGCCTTAAGTCAGCCTTCAAGAAGTCGTGTCAGCACCAAATGAGTGATAGCTTTAATGAACACGTTACGCACTTTTTAGATGTAGGTTATCCTCTTGTTGCAGTGGCCACTGTCGCTGAACGTTTAAAGTCGGTTATGTTAACTCCGTGCATGGCTGCAGAAACCGATAGGAAGAAGCATGTCGTAGGTATACCATATATTCATTGCATATCTCACAGGCTAAAGAAAGCACGAAGTAGATACGGCATTGATGGTGTCTTGACGGCTGCCAATAAGCTAGGTAAAGTTTGTGCAACTGTGAAGAGAAAGAATGAGCAAGTAAAAGACAAGTGGACCGATATTTGTTTCGTAAAACACACCAACCAGTACACCAGCCGTACAGCTGTGGTGTATAAGATTCTTTCAGCTGCGGCCGCTTCTATGTAGGACAGACGGGTTGTTGCATTAACCAGGGATTATTGGAACAGAAGAGATTGCTAAACGGAGGCTCACCTTCTAATCTTTCTATACATTGTCGAGTGTAAGTACACGCGAAAATCCGATGAATGCGCAATTTTGTACCTGCATAGCAATGACGAAACGCACCTGATGACTGAGGCATGGCATATCAATAATATTGGTAGCACATGCGCGAACCAATTGTCGATTAATTTTCATAAAGATGAAATAAAATGCCTCAACTGTTATCTTTCACGTAGACCCCACGCGTCCCGGATTGATAGGTTCGCCTGTTGCATACGCATGCGCAAGTAAGTTTTTGTGCTTTTTTTTCCCTTTCCACATTTGTGCACATCATCTGTTGTTAGTCGGCTTTTGTGGTGTCTTGACATCTTTCTTTTGTCCATGTCTGCATGCCCTGTCTTTTAGAACGAATGGCCTGAGGAGTCTCTTAATGCACCTCCACCTACATAGGATGCCTTTTCTCGACTAGAGCTGCTTGTTCAAAAAGGTAATTTTCTCATAATCAATAAGAAGCAAGAGATACTGACCTCAGAAGAAATTCGAGTGTCGCCTCTGCACATGCAGCATACTTGATGTCCAAGCAGTAGTAGAAAGCAAGCAGGTGCTCAACACTCAGCTTCAAGGGGATGTTTGGCATGATGAGCCCCTTAACTGCATGCAGGCGACAGGTACATTCAAAGATGGACTGACCTGGAAGAAAGCAAATTAGCAATGAGAAAAAAAATATTATGTTTACACATGCAGAGCAGTGTTACACATGTATTCTCTAGAAGTTAATAGGAAATGATTTTGGTGAAGTTTGACAGGTGGATCAGCCAACAGTTTCAACTAGAAGTGGGGTTGTAAACATTTAAACAATGTCATGCCCATGCTAGGTGCTCGTGGACCATTCCCCTCACTGGGAAACAGCCAAAAGGTGTAGGTAATATTGCTGTTAAACAGAAGCGATTCCAACTTTGAACCGAAGTACACGTGTCTGAGCATAAAACTGTTTGAGGCCACATCGTCACTGCTTATGATACCGATATCAACAGCGATGCCAGAAGAGAGAAGATGACACTGAGGCCTGTTCATTCTTTCTTTTATCAGTGCCATGCTTTGAACAAAATTATTCATAACCCAAGGCTTTCTGCTGCCCAAATGCCACTTATTTCACAAAATAAATGAAATGCCATGGTAAAAGCATAAGGAGAGAATAAGCGCTGCAAATTTTTACCATGTTTTGATGACCCCATGTAAAGCATTAAGAATTCATCGATGGTCATCATGTGGAGTTCTTCGTCACCAGTTGCAGGGATATGGCTGGACTGTGGACCTAATAAAGGTCCACACTGAACATTTTTTTATGCATTATGAACCAAAATACCTAGTCTCATTGCTTCTGTGTTGGAACCATAAGCACCGTTAACAGGTGCTTAGCTTATGACGCTTCTATAAAAGAGCAGCTGCTAATAATTTGTGGGGTTTTACATGCCAAAACTACATAATAACGAGGCACACCGTAGCAGAGGGCTCCATCGAATTTCGACTACTTGGGGTCCTTTAATGTGCTCTAACATTGCGCAGTACATGGACATCACGGCCACAGCCGTAACTTTTCACCTTTGTCAAAATGTGACCGCTGTGGCCAGGACAAACAGGCATATTTTGGACAGCAGCCACATAATGTAACTTGCCGTAACCATTAACACAACACAGTGACAGAACACTTGCTCAGACAATTAACTAATCACAATGCAGTTTCAACTGTGAAAGTCATAAATGCTCATGTTCACTTTCATCCTGTGCTAATGGCAGCAATGAAGACATTTAGCTGTGAGGTTTGTCTCACATTTATTCTACCTAAATCTGATTTTGAAATGACATCACTTCACTGAAAAATTTGAAGCACACGAAGCAGCTGAAGTCCCTTTTTCTTGGTCATTAGATGAATGCATTTTACAGAAGTAAAGGAAAGTGAACACTTGTGCTAGGAAACAATTTGGAGCTTTGAGCAAACCATAATTGATACTTAGCTGTCAAAGAATTTGAATACAACAGCCCACAAGTTTGCCTAGCTCTTTTTTACAAATAATACTGGCACTTTGTGTGAACATGCAGTGTTTAATTTTAGGCAAATATTAAACATTGGAACTTGTGCAAGCGGTAAGACAAACACTCGCCAGGCTATGGCGGGCGCACCATTTGGGGACAGAAAAAAGAAGTGGGAAACCTGTTATGAGCAGCGTTTTTTTTGCCTTAGTGATCGTCTCACATTTGTGCTACGGAAGTCATGTGTGCATGTTGGTATCAAATGCGAAGCATTTCTTTGCAGGCACTTTGAGTGTTTGTATCCATGTATCTATCTATCTATCTAGCCGCCTACGTCTGGGTGCTCTCGCAATCGCCTCCAACTTGGTGTAAACCAAAATTGGCATGGAAGGGTAACAGAATTTGGGGAATACGACTGTCTGGTCACGACATGAATAACGTGAAAATCTTGTCACGTACGTATACTGATGTCTGTGCTTTAACGTGAGTGCTGACGTTATGTCAGACTCATTGTAGTCACAGGCAGACACCAGTGTAGCGGACTTTCCTGGTAAGGCCTCGATGTGCACACAACTACAGCACTTAACGTCGATCCACTTCATACCTGTAGCCACAAAGCATAAAAAAAATCCGCATACACTTCTTCATTTAGCTTTGCGTAAAGAACATCACTAATACAATATTAACATTCCAGTCTACCACAGCTCGTGCTGGTAGTGCTCTCTAGTGGTGGCATCGTTATGCAAACCATAAACAACCAGTTCTCACATTTGCATGTTTTTCTAGATACGTGAATGCTTATGAAACTTCTACATATGTTTACTGAGTACTACAGTTGTCCACCTCATAACATTAGGTTCATTCTGAAAAGTGCCACACAGCAAACTTTGCGATACATGCTTCGCATATCATTGATTCCCACGGTACCTGAGATCTGCCAAATTTTTTTAACAGTAGCAACGTGCACTAAAAGCAAACTATTTTAGATGTTTAGAAAGTTTGATAAACAAGGCTGTATCGCACACAAACACACTACACATATGCTGCTCTTTAATTGAAGTGCGGCCTTGAACACGACTTTGTTCACAATCTCTTGAAACAACTGTGATGCGCTGAGTTTGCTTTTAAATAATGCACCATTTTATATACAGTTGTTTTTATGACGGCCTATTTGGCATCCACTGTCCTGCTGGCAGTCAGCTTCCAAAACTTCACTTTCAGTTAGAATATCAAGCAGTTACCACAGTGGCAATAGGTCGAAGACAGAATACTATAATGATTTTAAGTAGCATGTGACACGTGACATGAAGTTGTTCAGAAAATTACAGGGCCTTTACAATTATTTGTTTTTTATACATGATAAACACTTGAAAATGTGGGCTCAGCTCATATTTTAAAACATTTATAATTTAAAAAAGGCTGAGAAAGCTTACCAAGAGCTGTGCTACTTCGTGCGCTTTTATCAATATCTGTAAACCACAAAGCGTCACCTTCAAATATTCTTTTGAGCCAACAAAGACCACTGCAAAACAATGTCTGGTATACAAAGTGTACTGCGTGTTTATCTCGATAAGTAGCAATGTTTGAATACACTTGCCTGAAATCCCCTGCCCATTGCACACTGTGAATGTGTGGGTGTCGCTCTCGGTGCTTTCCACTTAGCAGTTGAATGCTTGTTCTTGGTTTTCCAATCGACCCAGTCGATAGACCTGCAAGAAGCAGAGTTCATGTTTGCTTTATTTTGCACAGATATGAAATGCACATATGCTACACTTTGCCATAAGTGCTCGCCATATTCAGACTCCCATGGAGCGGTGAGCACATGGATTTTTTTAATCTTGCTTAAAAAGTGTATGAAGCGTATAGACATGAGTATTCTGCATCAAGTTTACTATTGATTGCTAGGGTTTTATGTGCCAAAAGCCCAACATGATTGTGAAGCATGGCGTATTGAAGGGTTTCCCGATAATTTTTGATACCTGGGATTCCTGACCAAACTCGAACCCGCATCTTTCCAGTCGGTAGCCAAGTACCGTTACCCTAAACTTCTGCCACTTTTCTCTGCAGATCGCAGGTAGTAATACATAAACAAGACTAACATAAGCAAAAATGACATTGAATGGGATTAATCACACTGGAGATGTCTCAAGGCTTGTTAAGATGACAAGCAGCAGCAAAGTCTCGCCATTACAAACTACTTAGCCAGAATAAAAAGCTACACAAAGCAATCAAGATGGCTTTGGTACACTCGTAAGAAAAAAAATCAGGGATTAAAAGATATGGCAAAGGAAAAGGCAGTATGCCCTTCCCTAGTTTTTAGACTGCAATCGGAGTGTATTACAAGTCATTAGCATTAGCCAACAATATATTTAGAAACCTTAATTTCATCATTGCGACACATGAAATGCCACTACTTCTCGAGTTTTGAAAGCAACTCAGAGTATAAGGGAAACAAAGATAAGAACACCAGTTGGAACTTAGAGCTC
>JALIZH010012438.1:0-73943 GCA_030522465.1 Rhipicephalus appendiculatus
ACGACCGGGAGGACAGCTTCGTCCAGGACCTCAAGTACGGGTACCACACCTGATCGGCGAGAAGAGAAGAGAGAGGCGCACTAACGCACAGTCGGATCGGGACCGCGCTCGGCTCGGCCAAGAGGCGCACTGACTTCGATGCGACACCGATCGTCGAAATCTTCCGCGCCTCCGAAGGAATTGTGCTGCAGCTGCAGAGAGCTGTGACCAGTGTTCTATCATTTCTCAGTTCTTGTTCTCTCATACTCGCCATTACAACCTAAGAAAAAGCGCAAGCTCCGCCCACAGTCATCGCTGTCCCTCCTACAGAAAATTTACATAAAAGTTCCGTCCAATTGAGCCACTCATTTTAGTGACGTCAAGAACTGCAGCGTTTCAGATAGGTTGGCCTTTACTGTACGTACACACGTTTGTGTCGCTGGTTTCAGGTGGGAAACCTTGAACGTCCTGGTAAATTTCCTCGGGTATAATGATATCTCTGCTCAGTGAAACGCAGTGTTTTAAGTGACAACGACGAAACCTTTAACACTTCCATATGCGTAAGCATTTACATTAGCAGAGAAAAAGTACTTAGGTTCGAGCGGAAACAAGCTAGCATGACGGTCTTACGTGAAGGGCAGATGCGCCGCGATTCTGTGGGCGGAGCTTACATGTTTTTTCTTAGGTTGTAACGGTGTATATTTTGTTGTTTATTCCAGAGCACACGTTCATTTTTCCGGATAAAAAAAAAGTTTGAACTTGAACGTGAGGCACTAGGGGTATAGGTGGCGCTGACTTCTGTCGGCTCGGTTGAGCGTGTGTATATATACATATTGACGTTCGTATGTCTCTCTTCGACTGTCATCTAGTGCGTTGGTTCTCAGGCTCAAGCGCATCTCGACCTTTGGAGACATCAGACATGTTCTTAGGCACTCTTACTCAAGCCGAGGAGTTGTTTGATGAGAAGAGTGGAAATCTGGGCCAGTTGGTTCATGATACTTGAAGAAAGCCAGCAAAAGCACGGGACACGAGAAAGAAACAGACGCACACACCACTGGAAAGTTGTTTCATAAAACACACGTTAAGGCGAAAAGTTCGTGCGAGCAAAGGAAGCAAGTGAGCAAAAACGTTGCATTCGCTCAGGAATGGCAGCAAGTTGTAACCTTAGCACGATGATCACTTTCGTTGATGGGTAGGCGCCGCGATCCACTTTGTTTTTTTTTTTTTGTCGGTATGGCGTGCCATAGTGGAGGAAAGTGCCTTATGCCATGGAAAACAACGAGTAACGCAGTAAATTTTTTTTGCGCCCTTACAGCTGCTGGTTTCTCTTCATGGTTAACACCCTTAGGGTTATAGAATAACAACATTTACTGTGCGAAACAGCGAGTTGGGATTACACTCGCGATTGGAATTATTTGATAACTGCGTGCTAATCTTACCACAAGGTGGGTGCGACAGTTTGATGGCGACAGCTGAACTATTTTACTTGGCGCGGATTTCGCGTCGACAGCCGCAACTATATCATCGCTCTCACTCGTAGCAACAAGTGGTTAATAATCTGTCAGATTGTCGAGAAATGCGAAACAATGCGACCCACAGGGATTAATTCGGGGTCGTGCACACATTGCAGATACGGGTACATATGTCTTAACATTCCATGTGCACCAGATAGTTGCTATACAATGAGCAGGCACATACGAGCTTGATCGCGTGCTAAAGATGAATTACTCAATTACTCACGGGGTTATAAACCAACGTCATGAACTTATCATCTCTTTAGATCCTTTAGCCAATAATTCTTCTTTCGTTTGCTTAATCTTTGTACATTAGGAAGTGGGCAACCGAACTGATGTAGACAAGGAGGGGCTCATTTATCGTGGTCTAAACTGCGCAAACTATTCCTCGGCTGTACAGTTTTAAAAGAAAAGCGAATTGTGTCTCCAATCTCTTTGGTTCCATCATCTTTATCAGCTGCTATCATTCCTCGCCCGTCGCACTTTCTAGGTACTGAAAATCAGAGCAGGGACATGAGGTGGACAGGAATTCAGAGGCGTAGAACAATCTTGTAAGAAACTTTATTGGGAAAGTTATGCAATACATACTACCGACGAACTGCATCTTCTACAAGTGGAACTCTTCGGTTTCTCTCAAGACTATGACTATGATCCTCAGATATGGCTTGGGCCCACAAATGGAAATAATCGGGCTACGGAAGACAGCTCAGTGCGGTTGACACGCGGTAAACGTTCTATCGTAATCGAGCCCGATCGAGATCGAATTTATTGGTAGCGAGCGGTTCAAATGCGCATCCTTAGGAAAGGAGCCAGCCCACCTTGGTCGGGAAATTAGTTCCAGATCGGCCTTGATTATGTAACTTGCCATGTGACACTGGCTTAAGCAACATAACTATTCTAACGATTACAACGAAAATGATGCAAAACAATACATTAATAGAACGGAGACATAAATAGCAAATTTAAATAATCCGTTAATAAGAAGATGTCAAGAGCCGAAGGTACTTGAAAAAAGAATACAGGAACAAAAAAACAAACTTGAAGAATGAAACTTCACTAAAATAAATATTGAACGAAAAAAAGAAGAGGCATAATCACGTAAGGTTAAGCCTACAATCAATCTGATTCTTGTCATAAATTAAACAGATGGCAAAATGATCCACGTGATGTAGGTTCCAAAAGATAGCCCGCCAGAACTACTTAATTGCAGTCAGAGCTGGGAAAGTAAAACATAGCCTAACTTTTTCTGTGGCATGTACAGGAGGGATCTACCAATTTTAATTAATTACACATACGACACAAGAGAGACGTCATCAGACCAGCTCTACGAACGTTAAAATTTAATTGAGGGATTCCCCAACGTAATCGTACGGGTAGGGTTCATTTTTTTCTCCCTCCTCCTTTGCTGCAAAGTAGTTTCTCCTTTTTTTGTTATTTTCTCTTCGTGAAAAAGGAAGAACATGTATGTCCTCGCTGCTGAGGCGAAAATGCATATTGATGTTGTTTTTGTTCAGTGGCGGGTGCTATTCGCTTTGGGGCGCCAACAATGAAAGGCGTTGAAGGAAATTCAGATTCCAGCTGAGATGTCAACCACTTTCTAATCGACGTGGATGCCAGACGCTGAAAAGAAATGTAATAAAATATCATACCTCATTCACCAACACTTTTGTCTTCACTGCCTTCTTAAAAAAGAACTTTGGCACCGAAAGAAGAAGAGAAAGACATCGAAGGAGGGGTGACTGGAAAATGGTTATTTTCAGTCACCTTTATGCCTTCACTGTAATGAGAGTGAATCTCTCGATCACTTCTTTTTGACGTACCGAAGGTTTAAAATTCAAAGGAACCCCTTCGAAAGATGGGCTTGAATTCAACACTTCCGGTGATTCTTTAATTTGGTGCTACCATACTTGGTTTGAGCCACAGGAGAGTTTTTGATCCTGTATCCAATATACTACGAGAGACTAAAAGAATTGTAATTTAAGTTCAAGTTAAGTAGGTTTCTTTTTCGAACATTTATTGGCTTTATCACATATGTACATATGTATTTTTAGTTGTCTGCCTTTAGATTTTTTATTTCTTTAAAAAAATCTTACGACATTATATTGTTTAATGAGGAACGGCTAAATTATTCATTTCTCGACCCGTTCCTTCTGTAAGTGTACTAATTTCTTAATCGAGGCACCGTCCGATTCATGGCCTATCCCCGCGAGGTGGGTTGTGCCACGTAGATGAGGAACAAAAACAACATTTTCATTCATCACCCTTTGTGGGTGAGCGCCATCAGAGAGAGGAACATCATCATCATCAGAACTGTCAATTGGGCGAGTTGGTGAATTTCCATCTTGAACGACTAAAAGCGCGACACAAACGAGGACGATAAAGGAACGACAGACCACAGCGCTACAGCGCTAAAAGCGCTGTAGTCTGTCGTTTCTTTATCGTCCTCGTTTGTGTCGCGCTTTTAGTCGTTCAAGATCATCATCATCATCATGAAACAAGGTACTGCGTGTTGCTCCTCTTGGGGAGCAGAGTTCTGTTTTTATTGCCACTAGCACCAAGTGACCTTCTTGTTACTCTTCCAAGCCCTTCAAGTAGAGCACTTATACTAGCAGCTTTCCGAACATTCAGAAGTTTTCTAAAAATAAAACTGTATAATTCTAGTTTAAGTTAAGCGTTATCATTGCATGCATATAATATCGGAGCGTAAGATTATTTATAATACTAAGGTCACACGGGCACTTTTGATCGCGATCAGGGCCAATACGCATCGGACTTCTTGATCGCGATCAAAAATGGTGGCTGCTGCTCGGTACAGAGAAACCCGGGTCGAGCTTTGCGCTGACGCTAATTAAATCATGATCTGGAAGTCAGATCGCGATGCGCTGATCGCGAGAGTCTTGATCCCGATCGGGTGCGATCGCGATTAAGAGAGACCGTGCAGCAGCACCCGATTATAATCGAGCGTAATCCGGATCGGCCCTGCAGATCACGATCGAAAGTGCCCGTATGACACTGGCGTAAGATAAGGTCTTCAACAGAAAAAAATGCACATCTATATATAAGACGAAATACATGATGAACAAATACACAAAAAAATTTACACCATCTCCCAAAGGGAACCCCGATGGGATGCGAAGGAGCAGCGTTGCGCACGGGTGGCGTCACGGGTTGAACGGCGCTGACGCGGGTGCTGCGGTGAGCGCTGGAAGATTCGTTTGAAGCGATGGCTGGCGTAGGTCTTGTCGTTGCGCGTCAGGCGGCAGCTGCGGGCGCTGCGGCGAGCGCGCGGCAGGCGAGGGAGAGAGTGACGTAAGCGCGCACTGCGAGGGGGAGCGTGACGTCAACGCGCAGCTGCGGCGTGACCTACTTGGCACCGCTCCAACACCTGCGGCGAGGGGCGCACGTTGCGGCGCGTTCGTCCGTACGCACGGAGGGACAGCGTTACACAGCCTAGTCAAATAGCTGCTTCGCATCTAAAAAAAAAAAGAAAAAAAAAACGAAAGGGCATATCACACGTGGGGACTGCGGTCAGTGCTGCAAAGAAAAGCCCGCTCTTTTGGGGTCAAGGCAACCGAGGGCTTGCTAACGCAGTTACCCTCGGCGATAATCGAGGCCTCAGTGATCCCTCTGGTTTGATCATTAGCGTGTTTCGCTAGGATCCTGGTTTGGTTTTTTTTCAATAAATCCTCAGTTGGAAAAGAGCGCTTGTCCCTGTTCCCTTTGTTGTTCCTTGTACGTTCTGCGCCGATTGTTGAAGATGGCTTACCAACTATCCCAACCTTTGAGTAAGATAAGGGCCAAGTAAGTGTCAGAATAATTTTTGACCATTCATTGAACGAGTTCATTGAAACAGCAAACTGTTTTCTTGCGAGCCGCAGGGATCGTCGCGGCACCTGGCGGAGCGTATGTCAACCACCCGCTTCTTTCTGCGTGGCCTCCGAGGTCCGCCTCGGCAGTACAACGAAACACAAAGTGAACCCAAGGGATACACCAGGGAACTCGAAATGTGCCGCTACCACACACCTGAGTGGAGGATTAGAGTCGTCTCCAATTTTTAGGGGCGAAGCTCCTTAGGGTGTGGGTCTGTCCCTCCTCTGTAGTTGTTGTAGTTGTAGTACGTAGGTAGGTAGCCACGTATAGTGGAATGTACCCCCTCCACGTGATAAAGATGACGATGACGCAGTATAGTGGAATGTACCCACTACACGTGATAACGATGAAGTATAAGCGCGTTCCAGTATAGTGGAATGTACCCACTCCATGTGATAAAGATGACGATGACGCAGTATAGTGGAATGTACCCACTACACGTGATAACGATGACGTATAAGCGCGTTCCAGTATAGTGGAATGTACCCACTACACGTGATAACGATGACGATGACGCTGATGACCATGAAGTATAAGCGCGTTCCAGACCACACATTCTCTTTCTGCCATGGATGAAAACGATCGAGCTTCGCCCACTCATCATCATTCACTTCGTGGATATGGCGCGATTTTCTTTCCTCACGCTCACTTCTCGGACCCCTATTGGCTAAAACATGGTCATGGTACCATTGGCTAAACATGGTTCAAAGTACCGTTCCTTAATGTAAAGCCAGCTTTTCGACTGTTCTGCCATGCACCACGCCAACGCGGTAGCACCGAGATGGAAACCCCCTCCCCCTTTATCCCCTCATATTTTTTGCCAGGCTCCGCTTGGCCCCGAGCAAACAGTAATACCCGCTACTGGCCCCTGCAGCGCAGCGCTGGTCCTGTGTGAATTCTTGTCCGTGTTTACTTCGCGCTGTTTTTAACTATGGAAACGTACCAACTGGCTCGCATTCCCTCTCTTAAGTTAACAAAAGCGACCCCCCCCCCCCCCGCCCTCTTTTATTAATACATCCTGGTTTCATCCCTCTCGAATTTGTCCAAGGAAAATGGCTTCAGACGCTTCACGGATTACTTTTGTCTGTGAGACACGGTTGAAGGCTGCTTGGTGTTATTTCTCCGGAATGAACTAGCTAACGAGATGGCAATGTCGACCACTGGGCCAGGTTACAATCTTGGCATCAAGCTATATCTTTTTTATATGTGGGGTTTTACGTCCCAAAACCAAGGTACGATTATGAGAGACGCCGTAGTGGAGGGATCCGGAAATTTTGACCACCCGGTGTTCTTTAAAGTGCACTGACATCGCACAGTGCACGGGCCTCTACCATTTGGCCTCCATCGAAATGCGACCGCCGCGGCCGGGATCGATCCGGCGACCTTTGGAATTGGCGCAGTAATGGAATTGGCGCAATGTTTGCGAACAACGATCTGCGAAGTACGTTTTGAGCGGTGGACAATTCAGACTTCCTGGATTCAGTAAAGTTACAGATTATGTTTCAGCAGGCAACATCACAGCTAGATCAGTCAAACAACACTAACACTCCTTCCTTAATGACATGTTTTGCTTCGACACCACTCCCACGCAGCCACGTATCAAAAGGCTACTTCGCCATGCTCCTTTAGACTGGCCAAAATACTACTCAGTCATATTTACATGCAGTCAAGCTCGCCGAAGGTGAGCTAAGCATGGCTCACTCTAACTCAAGCTCGATACACGCCCACGCATAAATGCGAAACGTAATAATTATATCTGGGGGTTTTACGAGTCAAAACCACGATATGATTACGCGACACGTAAAAAAGGGCTCCCGAAATTTCGACCATCTGGTTTAACGTGCATCGACATCGCACAGTACACGGGCCTCTAGCATTTCGCCTCCATCGAAATGCGACCGCCGCGGCCGGGATCGAACACGCGACCTTCGAGTCAGCAGCCGAGCACCGCTACCGCTACAGCACCGCGGCAGACAAATGCGAAACGTGGATCCATAATGATACGCGAAGTTTATTATAACACTCTCTTGGAAGAGTCAGTGGCCCATCATAACATGTGTAATCAAGGAAATTTCCGGTGACGGAAAGCCAGAATAACAAGTAACATTTCTAAAAACAAATTACGCTTTCAAAGCCGTACAATAAAAGGCCTAGACATTCCCATCACAGTGAAAGGCCTAGACGCGCCATACCACACGACACATTAAGCGCCGCGGAAATACAGCACGACAATGTTCGCGCGTGGCTCAAAAACTGGTTGAGTTCCGGCGCTCCTTTGATCTCGCCGCCAGTCTGGAAACTGCTGCACTAGAGTCTGGCAACAACGCGCTTCCGCGCCGCCGACGCCATTTTGTGCCGAGGTTTCTCATGGTGCTGCGCCCGTGAAGTCGATGTCCGCAGCTATGCTTCATTTGTGACCCACCTGGGGCATCTGTGCTGCTATTCGTGCACGTGTCGGCTGTGGTTAAGGCCCTGGTTAAGGCGTCTATTGAGTTATTGTGCACACGTGCCGTTCACACGTTCTGCTACTAAAGACCCACCCGCTGACACATTTCTCCACAAAGGAAGGAACAAGATCTCTTCCGGTATTACAATTGGCCTGGACTGGCTAAGGGAACATCGCTCACCCTTTCATATCACTAATTTATTATCGACGCAAGTGCTTGAAAGTATAAGCTCCAGATGAAAGGTTCAAGAAACGTTTACTACAGTGACACACCAGGCCCCATTCGAACATAGTTTAACACCACCGCGTTGTATGATAAAAGCTCCAGCATTATACTCCGTTCCTCACTTGAACAATAATTTTTTTATTCATGATTGAATCAAAAGAGGCGTAAATAAACGATTGGGTGGATCATCTCTAAGACTAAACAGAACGTCCTCAAAATATAATGCAGTGGATGTTCTTTGGACAACCACCATTACTTAAACGTTTTCAGGACAAACAAGAAAATCTAACGACATCCTCAGGACGACGACGGTTGTCTGGGCAATTCTATCAACGTAACAACAAAATAACGCTATCGATGGTAAAGCGTGTGCTGGAATACAGGTACACGAGTTCACGCATCACTGCTGTAATTTATATAAATTTAAATACGGCGCTGTCAGCGCGACGGGGTCTCATTGGAGTTGCGAAGGCGCGCCGCTTCTTCCCTTGCACGTATGTAGGAAAGGCAGAGGCAGCGTTGCTCTTTCACGTACCTGTAACAAAGAGAGAGAGAGGGAGAGAACATTAATGAAAGTACCGTGTACTGTGTGAATCAGTTATGCGAAACGTTCAGAAAAGCTGGCTGTCTCCGCGAAATATGTTACCATGCAGATGGCGCTGTGTGCGTGTGCGTGTGCGTGAGCGTGCGTGTGCGTGTGTGTGTGTGTGTGTGTGTGTGTGTGTGTGCGTGTGTGCGTGTGTGTGTGTGTGTGTGTGTGTGTGTGTGTGTGTGTGTGTGTGTGTGTGCGTGAGCGTGCGTGTGCGTGCGCGTGCGTGTGCGCGTGCGCGTGCGCGTGCGTGTGCGTGTGTGTGTGTGTGTGTGTGTGTGTGTGTGTGTGTGTGTGTGTGTGTGTGTGTGTGTGTGTGTGTGTGTTTATAAAGTAGACTGTCTCTAAGCACGCGGGGGCCAGGCACCCTGGTGCAAGACGGGTGTTCGAGGTTCTGATCAAAACGGCAAGGCAACGGTACGACAGCAGCGGTACATATACGTAAAACGGCATGTATGCGCGCGCACGCGCGAGCCTGTGTTTTTATCCACGTATTTGTGCATGTGTGTGAATTACTGAGACACGAATCGTGTGAGAATCGCTGCTGCTCTTCAAAACATTCGGCACTGGCTAAATAAAGGGAAGAGACGGCACCCATATATACACTGTACCTCGTGCGGGTAAAACAGTTGGGCCCGTTAACAGAATAGCTGCGACGATTCGGTCGCCAAAGTGAGTCATTAGAACAGTCTCTGATAACAGATGCGTGGTAATAATGAATTACGGCTGCATGCGAGCTAGCGTGATTGGATTCGAGGTTGCGTACGCTATTCCGCACTAAGACATCAAGTGAAGAAACTGGTACATAACGCACGCGTATATATGTTCATAGCGCACGCATATATACGTTCGTCCTAGTCTCGGCACCGCTGGCATTGCTGCGTCAATACTCTCTCTCGTCGTGTCTATTCTCACCGGGAGTGCATAGTGCACTCCCATAGTAGAGTGCAAATCAGCACCCTAAATCGTTTACCTTTTGTTCTAACGACGTAGTTGTCAGCACAGTCAACCAATAATTCTGCATTCTCCGCAGATTAATACGTAAGCAGTGCTGCCTGCAATACTGAACTGGCAAGGAGAGAGGCCAACACCCGCACGGACTTCACTTATGCACAGTAACCGTGCCGTGCATATAGAAGACAGTTGTCAGAACAAGTATAACTGTGCCATGTGCGAGATTTCCCACGCTTACTTCGAGATAGCGGTGAACGGCGACGTCTGTTATGGCCGCGTACTACCAGCATTTGGCCTGCCGCACGTACTCGCATACTTTCTGCACAGTTCGCTATTGAGTAAACATCGTTTAATGTCAGCTAGTGTTACCGTATGCAGCCTTAGTCATGCAACTACAAAGAACTTATGCAGAATGTTACACTCTTTGTAATAATTGAAAGCTAAAGCCTGACAATCCATTAAGTTATGCAAACTGGAACAACACTAGTTGCAAATCATAACAAGCCGCAATGTGAGAAATACGCATTAAATTACCTTGACGTTCCCAGTCAATTGCACTGCCCGCCTCCCTCGCCCCATGAAGCTTTCTGTACATCACTAGGTGTTGTAGTTGCACTACCTCCGTGACCGGCTCCCATTTGACAAAGCGACGTAAACTGATGACGTCGCATGGTGATGTCATCGTTTTACGTCATGTGATGACGTCACGTCACCAATTTCGAAGAACTGACGTCGTGATGACGTAGAGTGTGACGTTGCGGTATGGTGTCAGTGACATTGGTCTCATGGGTTTGTTGCACCGCTTCATTCGCCTGCTCGCTCAAGGGGCCGGACAGCTTGACACCTAAAGCTTTAGTCTGAGCAATGCTTACGTACACTGCCCTGAACTCAGCGCAATCCTCGTTCCGTATAATCGCTATAAAAACGGCCTCACGTACATTTCGTTCCGCGCAAGTAGGTATGCGGCGCCGTGGTCATCTGCGCAGCAGGTATCGCACTGTGGGTACTTCCACTTCCTCTCCGCTGTTGGCGTCCTTGCCCGTGACATGGAGAGTTAGGGCTAGCGTTCCACTGTCGATCTCGGCCTTGGATACTCGCTCCAGGACTTCGCTTACGCTGCAGAAAGCCGTCGTCAACGCTCCCGATAAGTAACCGATAAGTTAAACAATCGCTTCAAATTGCGATCGATGCGCCTAGCACGAGTTCTAAATGAGAACGGGCTCTCTCTTTATTTCCTTTACCGCCCACCACAGTGACCATTTTGATTTAACTCCGAATCAAACGGTATGGCATTACACAGTATTGTCACGCGGAATGCGAAAACACACCTGCATATTAGATATCAAATTCGTATTGAGAGAACCACTACGTGGTTCGAAATTATCCCAGAGACCCCCACGGTGCGCCCCCCACGGAACGTTCAAATTCACACGTAAGGTTTTCGTTCGTGTGGTCTTTAACCATACAATCACTGACGAACCACTTATGCGACATTTAGTTTAAAATGTCAAAGCTTAAAGTTAAGCACGCCTAAACTAACCTGTAGTATGTATAACAGCGTTTCCGCCATTTTTTTTTATGTTCCCGACATAGGGTGTACCCGTCTGAAGATGTCACACCCTTGATTTTCAGTTAACTGTGTGTGGATAGTTATGGGAATGTATTGGCAGTTAAATTATTCCTACAGCAATAAAGTTCTCAAAGGTCATAAGTGTCTTTTAAAAATTTTTGGTACAGATTTACTCCCCCATGGCCAGAAATAAAGTGAACAAGTCGGTCTTAAACTTTTTTTGGTATGTTACTTTACTTGGGCAGATATGTAAAGATATACATATAATATTTATGTGAGGGTATTTACGAGTAGCGATAGGCCTGACAATGTAACAGCAGCGCGTGTGCATCGGACAGGTGACGGCAGCTACTATCTATATATATAGGGGACGACGCAGCTTGAAGAATGTAAAGACTATTTCTCGTTGTTACAGCAACCGGTTAAATTATTCCTACAATAAAATTCTCATTCAGAGGTCATAAGTTTTGTGGTCTGTTGGTGTCATTGGGTTGTCTGTTCCTCGTTTATATTCTGAAATCGTCAGTGCCCCTCCATGATTGGTCAAAACGGTCAAAAATTTCGAATTCAATGACAGATGGGCACACGCTTAACCAAGCGCGCCTGACCAGTTGTCGGACGGCCCAAACAAGATTCGAAGACATTCCCCACTCGATGGGCCTTCCCAAGATCTGCCAGGGCCTTGATGCAGAGGGCCCGAAACGTCGCTGGAATCACAGTAGGGACCCTTGCAAAGGGGTTCCTGTCACGCTCTCCTTCCCTCGCGAGTCGCAATTGATAGCTTGCACGTGACGTCACGGACGAGGTTTGCACCCGTACTCTAACAGTATTCTACTGGTACTCTAACATGCCGTCACCCAGGATACACCCAGCCAACAATGCTCGCAATTGATAGCTTGTACCTGACGCCATGGACGGGATTTGCACCGGTACTCTAACAGTATTCTACTGGTAGTCTAACATGCCGTCACCTAGGATACACCCACCATCCACCCACATCCGCCCATCACCCACCATCTGTCCACCATGCACCCATCATCTGTCCATCAGCCACCATCTACCCACCATCCGTCCATTAGCCGGTACTATAATCCACCAAGATAATGGATGGTAGGTCCCATCATGCCCACCATTCGGCAAATTTTCAATAGGGATCACGACGTCAGGGCAGCGTAATCAGGTTAGGGTTGACAACGTGACAACTACGCAGCTGGAGCGTTATTGGCCTCTGCGCATGAATAACGAAAGAACTTGCATGGGATGTACTGACAACTCTAACGTTTCATCGCAAACTTCGCGCACCGCCATGCTGGTACTCCAGCATGGCGGTTTCAGCGACGTCAGCACAAGCCATCCATAACCGATATGGACGTTTTATTCCCTCTTGGGCGTCTTTATCTCTCAGCCATATTCGACATACTTTTGCCGCTTGGCTCATTGTTTCGCATATATCCCGAGAAGCGCCAGTTGCTCTATAAGCAACAGGAGATAAAAGCTTTTGCGGTCTTCAAGCTGCGTGTCCCCGCCGATAGGTGGTCGCTGCCGCTAGTACACTGACGGGCGCACGTGGCTAGCAGTCAAGCCGCGAAGTGACCTCTCACTCCTAAAGAGTACTTATTTTTAGACCACAGCTCATTTGCCCATTACAGAAAGAAAAGCATTTCACTTACGCGTGCTTCATGAGAGCACGCGAAGGGGGGCGCGTTGGCGTCGTATAGGATTTGGGCTCCTTTCGACACGCTCGTGACTTCGACTTCGTGCTTGAGCTGAATGGAAAGAAAAAAAAAAACAGTTACGAGGGCTTGTCTAAATAAGTGTTATGAAAGTGTAATGTAGAATCAACGGCACTTTAACAGGACAACATGTGATGCTTAATGGCTATGCTTTAGAGATAGACTGGAGGGAAACAGCGAGAGAGACGAAAGACCAGGCAGAGAAAGACACAACAGTCTTTCTCTGCCTGGTCTTTCGTCTTTCGCGCCGTTTCCCTCCAATATGTCGTACCAACAGGCCCAAGCAACCACTTTAGAGATAGAAATGTCGCGTCCGAGCCGTTTCGTTCGCGGCGTCTAATTTCGTGCTTGTCGAGCCTGATATGGCCTTGCATACCTATTCGGCCTTGCACCCAATCCGCTAGGCCCGGGTTCGGGTCTCCACCATACGTCCTTTTTCGATTTATTCCAAGCAGAGTCACGCAAACGCCGCAATGAAGAAGTGAACGCGCAGCTTGCGCACCTAGAGCCACGCTTGAGATGTCACGTGAGATTTTTGTACGACTTCGAGTCGACGCCTCGGCTTTTCGCTCAAGTCTGCCATCGCATGAGGCATATAATGCTTAAGTAAGAGAGAAATAAAGGCAAATGTAATGCCTTCCACGAAATGCGCAGGATTTGGGAACAGTTGTGTTTAACGTTAAAGCGGTCAAGGGTCGGCTTAGCTTAACTCTGTTCCCCAAAGGGGACATTGATCTCGAGCTCGTTTCAATCGTTAGCTTCGTTGTCTGATAGAACAAGCATCACTTACCCTGAAATACTCCAGAAGCTCCGCGAGAGTCAACTCGCCCTTAATATCGAAGCAGTTCCAGAAAGAGTACTCTTGGTTGCGGAACTGTTGAGAAAAAAAAAAAACGAACACGACGCACTAAGAACGAAATGAAAAACTTGGATGACGCTTGACCATCGCCACGAAGAGTAGAACGGGATAGCGTAATAGGGCCCTGTGCACATCGCCTTCAACCATGCCGCAAGGAAACGAACGTTTGTGCGCGTAACACTGGCCGTTTCAACCTACCCTAGAATGTCTGCTGGATGTGCAGTTGCTAAGTTTGCAGTCGCAGTTGCCATATATTGTTCATTTTGCAGATTGGCGACGTACCCGCTACTCGTCCCAAAGATGCCACGCGCGTCTGCGGAGCTGCACCCTTTGTAAAGGGTGGGCGGCTTTAAACCACACATCCGTTGCGCAATTCACTTGTTTTAACGCCTGGTCTGATTCTACTGTTCTGCCACGTTAAGGAGACCCCGCCCACTACATGACATTGTTATAGCTTTTTTTCTTCTTTTTCTTTTTTTTAATGAGGCAGTTTCAAGCACTGGCTTGGTTACGTAGTATAACGCCTGCTTGCCAAGCAGAAAGCCTGTGTTTGATTCTTACTCGGCCGAACATCTTTTATTATTTGTTTATTAGCATCTATCTCGAATTTTCGCTCCTGAAAACGCCGATTTTTGGCTCACAGCCAAACACGCTGCCTCCACCGCCGACGCCACTGGAATTTCTGTGAAACGAGCTGTTTAACGCTATCGCGTTAAAATAACTACCGCTAAATCCCCGTTGAAATATCGAAAAAGGCCGAACTTTACAATCGTACGGTAAGTAATTCGAAACGCTTAGATCGTAAATTACACACTAAATGGCCAGTCTAGCATCCATGTTTTAGCTGTAGTATGTACACAGAACAGGAGGCCAACCGAGGATAGGACTACAGCTGAGTGTGCAGGTATACTGTTCAGTTAATCCACTCACTATGGTGATCCACCATTGTAGGTAGCGCGAAACTTTACCAAGGACACACACAAGGGGGGACCAGCCCTAAGCCTGAAGCTATGGTGGGTTTGCAGAGAGGTGGGATACGAGGCCTATGCGTGTGCGTGTGAATCGGGAAAGGCTGGGGTGGGGGGATGGAGCGTTTCTGGTACGACAATTCTTTGGTAGAATAAAGGAAGGCTATCTTACACACACGCTGTCTATTGATAAACAGCCCGTGACGTCATGAACGCAGGTTCTTAACGTATTGGTACTCCAACATGGCGACGTTGAAAACGTCGAGACAACACAATCACGTGGCGTTTAGCCGGCTTCATTGTGGTAAGAGGACGTTTTTGGGCTCTGTGCAATGAACAACGAAAGAACCTGCATGGGATTTACTGATAACGCTAACGTCGCCTCACAAACTTCGCGTCCCACCATGCTGGTACTACAACGTGGCGGTTTTAGTAATGTTATTGTACGCAGTCTATATGACTGTGAGAAGAGGTTTATTAGGTGTACGTTTCTGTGTTGAACTCTGTGAACACAACGCAGTGAGGTAGAGGAGAGCACCGTCCAGAAAGATGCCAACGACCAGAAGCGCGCGGCGAGCGAGACGAGCACCCGAGCGATGGCGATGCTGCTGACCGGACGCGCGTCTTCTTCACAACTGGTATAACCAGGCAATGATAACAGAGGAGGAAAGTGTGTTTCCCATCAAACATGAGCTCTGCGCCTGCGCAGTGTTTTCTTTCTCCTTCTCCGCTCCCATTCTTTCCACTGCTCGGGATGAAAGTGAACGCAAACTCCCGATTAAACGTTCCTTTCGTGTTTGATCTGCACGCGCCTGGTACTACGCGTGACGTGGCTATGCTGCAGGAGGTAGGCGGATAATGATTAGCCCCGTTTAATTGAAATCTATGAATAAAAAAGGAACGGGGAAGGAGTGGACGCGAACAAGTAATTTTGTCACAAAGCGCGAACCCAACCCAGGACACTGTCGATAAGCCTACAGTGTTTTATCAAACTTACGCGGAAGCTACGTTCATATAACCATGTGTCCCTCTCCTAACTCCAAAGAAATTACTGAGGCGGCTCGCATCAATGGCGCGTTTCCTCCACATGTCTGAATTAGTGGTATGAATGTATAATTTAGAATAAACGCCACTATAACAGGACAACATGTGTGCTATTAAGAAGCCTGTCAAAATAGCGTGTTGAATCTGCGAAGATTTTTTTTACCAGATCTATTTAACGCTGGTCTGAAGATCTAACAATGTATTCTTCGTAATACAGACAAACACGGAACCAGAAAGCCATATGCGCCTTGTTCCACTCCGTTCATTCTTACCGCAAGAAACTCGCAGTTCCTCACGCTACAACTGAACATGATGAAATGCGACAGAGCATTTTGATGTCTGGCTCACCTAAACCTTTAATTGCAATGTCTTCTTTACCGGCCCGCATGATTTTGTCTTCTTTACCGGCCAACATTATTTTGCGTAGATTCCTGGAAAAATTCGGGTCTAGCGTACTGTTTAAAGCACTATCTCAAGAAAAATGCAGGCAAAGCATACTCCGGTTGATGTCGTTGCGAGAGAATTATTAGATTGAATGTTGTTATAACAACGGACAGCCATTACCCAGCCCTAGCCGTAATTCAGCCATGACAAATGAGAACTGTCGATTGATTAGCCAACAGGAACCATCATGTAACCAGTACTACACGACATTAGCAATGATTGAGACACATTCGCCAACATGAGCCAAGCCGAACCATTAGGCAGCCGTTAGACTACATTAACCAGTGCTAACCACTGCTAGTAAAAGGCGAGTAAATACGGCATTCTAGGAAACTCGCTTTTGACCGTTCACCAACCGTTCACAAACGGCGCGGGTATACGCAAGCTACTTTACCAGATTAAAATATAAGACTGGAAGCACACCTTCTTAAATACAGGCGGACTGGGCTCCGGGAAACCGAAGAAAGGCAGCGCCAGGTTGACAAAGCTGTTTCTGTAAAGCTCCGGGCTGTCGTGCTCCTGAACCAGCTGCGAACAGGAAGTGGGTAAATATGCCGCATTAAGATCGTCGCTTTTCCAACATGGAGACCAATGAGTACAAACAGTTCATGATCCACTTAAAAATGAACTGTTAACCTCTTAAGAAAATCGAGAATACGAAATAGGGAAAAATAATTAGCGAATTTACTCAACTGTAGCAGTGTTCGAAGCATTATGACGCGGAGGCGTCCTAGTACACATGTATTATTGCATTGTTGTGATAGGGGGCAGGCAAGATTAAGGCAACACGGTACGATATAACTGTTCTCGCATATAGAAGGCTGTTCAAAAAGCTCTTGATTCGAGAGCATAGGTCGGCAAGAAAAGAAAAAAAGAAAGCTCCCCCAGACTCCCCCAAGAAATACATTTTGCGGTCAGGGCTCACTTGCCCTCAGACTAAAAAAAATTTTCCTGAACCGGACTCACCCAGTCTTATTCTCATCAAAATTTTCGTCAATCGGGCTCACTTGGACTCGTGCTCACTAAAATGTTTCTCAACCGGAATAACTCGGACTTAAAATCACTAAAATATTACTCAGTCAGGCTTACTCAGACTCACATATTCACGGCTCGGTCTTAGTCTGAGTGAGTCGACCTATGAGTTTGCCGACCTATGCAATCAGGACTAATTCATTGATTGGTAGAGTAAAAACGGACGAAACACGTAGGAAGGGAAACCAGCGCTTGTCCCGCATTCTGCATTCGTGTTTCGTCCGTTTTTGCTCTAACCAACAATGGATAGGTGCCAACTCGCCCGCCTTTCAGTCCTACAACAGTTCATGAGTACTATGGCTCTCATTGGCCGGCCACCTTCGCTAAGAATATGTTCAAGCGTCGCGATTGGCCGGAATTTTATCTTAGAAGCGATTCTACAGCGTGTAAGGGTGCTTTCTGCCAACACAGCGAGATCCCGCATAACGCTCTTCTCCACCTTGTATATTTCGAGACAGGCGAGGCCCGCCACGAGCGACGTGGTCGTGGCGATGGCCGGAATGATCCTGCCCGCGACGAGCTTGCTCTTGAGCCGATCGGCCGGCTGAATGTTGTAGTTGGCTGCGCGCAGGTTCGAAGCCGCCACGATGAAGTCCATGTGGAAGTTGGACTCGCCATCCACGTCGAACTCGAGCGCTGTCAGGGTAAAGTCTTGCAGGTCCCTTGGAGCTGGGAGCTCCTCCAGCAGCTCGCATACAAGCTGCTTATCTGCATAAGCGAACAAAGACGCAGAGACAGATTGTGAAGGGGAAGAAGAATTACAACTGTAGCGAAGCGAATTACAACACCTTAACAAACAAACAAACAAACAAACAAACAAACAAACAAACAAACAAACAAATAGACAAACAAATAAACGAACAAAGAATACTTAGCCTACAGCCCTCAGCCAGCACTGTAGACTTCTTACGCGCAACTAAAAAAGAGTTGATAAACGCAAAGGATGATAAAAAAATGAAAAAAAATCACTGATGGTTACGATACTACCTAATGCGAATTCTGAGAGCAGCTGTTTAGGTGTTTTGATTTTGTGATAAAATGAGGCGCGACTACCTCGCTATCCGGGAGGCCATGGAAGGCAGCGCGTGGGCGCATTCCACAACAGCCGCCGCAGACAGGCCTCCGTTCATGCAGTGCTTTATTTCCATATGAATGAATGAATGAAACCACGTTTATTCCACTTTGAAATGCGCCGCAGGCGCTGCGGTGGAAAAAAAAAAAGGGGGGGGGGGGTTTATTAGGTTAGAAGGAAGTGCTAGAGCTGCCTCCGCTTTATTAAAGGACGTTCTGGAGGCAGCTAAGTGGGGGGCCGCTTGAATCTTGCGGCTGTCGCGGAGCCGATCGCCAACCGGTGGTGCCGCCGAGTCCTGCAGGAACAAGAGGAGTGCTCGCCAGAGCTCGATGGCCCGATCCGGAAGCGTGGGATCCGGACAGGCCCATGTCCGGAGAGAGGAAGGCCAGGGTCCCCGCTTTATGGTGGCCAGGGCACGAACCCGGGGTGTGATGTAGAGGGGGCACTCCCAACACAGGTGGTTGAGGTCCGAACGGCAGTTGCATGTGGAGCAGACACCGGTTACGGGTGGTGGTGTGCCACCCCTGTGAAATCGGTTAAGCAAGAAAGGAGTAAGCAGTGTTCCTGTCTGAATTCTCCGAAGCAACACAGACTCTCGTCGTGTAAATACCTTCGACGCAATCGACGGTATCGAGAGTGGATTGCCCGCTGCTGTGAGGTAAGCGGCACGACGTTGTTTAGTGATGTGCTTTTCTGCGATCGGATCTGCTAGCTCGGGTGTGGTAGCTAGAACAGGAAATTGAGTATAAGAGGCTCTGGCTAGCGCGGTGGAGAGATGAGCACGCGCTAATCTGTGAGCCTTCTCGTTTCCGGGGATACCACAATGTGCGGGGACCCAGAGGATGGTGACATCGTGACCGCATTCGCGGAGTAGGCGCGCCTGGTGCCGGATTTTCTGCAATACAGGGTCTGTATAGAGAACGTTAGCACATGCCCGATGGGCAGCCTGTGAGTCTGTGTACACACGATGATGAACGGGTTCAGTTTCAGATGCAGTTTCGAGGGCCCACTCCAAATAATCTAGGATGGCCACTAGCTCTGCTCGGGTACTGTACATCGCTTCTGCTGACACACGATGGCGTCGGTTCTGATTTCCGTTCGTCTGGTCGTACCACGCAGTGGCATAACAAGTGTTACTGGTGCCGTCTGTAGGAAGTGCAGCGTCCGTGTATATAATGCGTTCAGCCAAAGGGAGGGGAACTCGTAGCCTTTGCATGCCTCTTGGCGTAGGCAAGGCGCCGCACTCGCTGATGAGGATCCATATTGCGTGGAAGTGGCTTGCCATCGGTGAGTACCGTGATTTCCCACGGCGGCGTTTTGTTGGGCAAAATAGAAAGTGTATGGATGTCATACCCGAGGAGCATGAGTGTGTGTCGCCCGGCGTTTGTTGCACGAAGCCTCGTCTCCTGTGTTTGGATGTGCACGTCGACGAGCTCGGACAGGTTGTTGAGCTTGCTACAGCTCTTGAGCGCATCGAGGTGTGTGTACCTTGGAAGTCCAGTAACAATGCGTTTGGCCTCGTTGAGTAACCGGTCGAGCGCGAGCATTTGCGTACGGTTGACCGGATGATACGGCAGCCCATACATGATACGAGAGACGAGAAAAGCTTGAGCAAACTGCCGCATTTCACGTTCGTTGACTCCACGAGTACGATTAGAGATTCTGCGTAAAGCGTGCAGGATTTGTTTGCTTGTCTTCGTAACGCGTTGGAACCAAGTGCTCGCTGTGCAATTCTCATCTAAGTGCATGCCGAGTATTCGGATAGTAGATTTCCGCGTTATGGGTCGATTACCGATATAAAGTTTAAACGACCGCTTTTCTTCCTGTTTGACAGAGGTGGATCGGCCCCCATGAATGACGACGAACTCTGTTTTGTCTGGGGCGGTTTGTAAGCCTGTTTCCAGTGCGTAATCGTGAATAATGTTGAGGGCTCTTTGTAAGACATCCTCCTGCTCACCGATGGATCCTTGATGTGTCCACACGGTGACATCGTCGGCATACACCGCATGCTTCAGGCCCGATACGTCGGCAAGGCGTCTTGGTAGCTGGTGCATAGCTATATTAAACAGAGTGGGTGAGATCACCGAGCCCTGAGGAACACCTACGTGGTTCATTCGCACGGCACTGGCGTCTTGACCAATTTCGACTTGGTAGCTTCGCCCTTCTAGGAAGCCCGCTATGAAGTTGTACATTTTCCCTCTAAGGCCAAGGGCACGTGCCTTGTTCATGATCGTACTGTGTGGGACGCCATCGAATGCCTTGCGTATGTCCACTCCGACAACAGCCCGTGGGTGCACCGATTTAGGGTCGAGGACATCATCTTTTAGGCGGAGGAGTATATCTTGAGTGGACAGCCCTGGGCGAAATCCGTACATTGTTGGGGCCAAAAGCTCGCGATCTTCAAGGTACCACATCAAGCGAGTGTTGACCATGCTCTCCATTACTTTACAAACACACGAGGTTAAAGAGATCGGACGGAGATTGGATAAGGTATGCGGTGGTTTACCAGGCTTAGGAATGGGCTTGACCACCGAGAACTTCCATGTGGAGGGCAGGATCCCAGTATCCCAGATGCGGTTAAACTCTTCCAGAAGAGCGCGTTTATGCTCAAGGGGCATATTGCGTAGATGAGCAACGCACACCCCATCGGCTCCTGGAGTACTACGTGCGTTAGCGTGCTGCAAGGCGTGCTCCAGCTCGAGCATGGTGAAGGGACTATTGAGTGGCTCGCTGTCTTCAGAACTTTCGTCCTTCTGGTACGTGGTGTCTGTGGGGTGAGACGTCTGCGGGAAAAACACCTGAGCGGCCTGTTCGGCGAGCTCCTGAGCGCTGATGCCTTCCCGGAGGGCCACACGAGCCGCGCCGTTGTAGGTCTTGCGCTGTCCGAGAAGAGAGCGCAGGATGGCCCAAACCTTTGATGTGTGGGTCTGCCCGTTGATGGATTCACAAATTACCATCCAGCGGTCTGACGCGAGCGTAGTCGTATATTCCTCAATGTTACGCTGTATTTTGCGCAACCGTGCTTTGTGGTGTGCAGCGTGGCCAGACCGTCTGTACTGGGCGAGAATCCGTAGCCTTCTATTCCATAAGGTGAGGAGATGTCTGTCGGGCTCTGGATGGTCAAAAGGAACCCTCAGGTTCTTCGTGGCTTTCCGCTTTGCTGCGCATAGCTGTGATTCCAGATGGTCAATGTTCTTGGCTGGAGGCTGCTGCTGCAGGAACTCGCGGTATTTGTCCCAGTGTGTGATGTGACTTAGCCGTGTAGTGGCGTTTGGCTTCTTCGTATTTGCGTAGCCTGTTCGAAAATGTATCAGTATCGGAAAGTGGTCGCTTCCCATACAATCGTCCAGCACCTCCCATCGAAATAGCTGTGGACGGGTGCTCCAGGTAAGATCTGGTGACGTGTCTGCTTGGCGAGCTGTCTGTGCCAGCCTCGTGTGTGTTTGGGGCGTATTGAGAAGTGTCAGCCTGTACTCCGAGGCATCTTGCATGATGCGCCTGCCGCGCGGGCTACATTGGTTGTATCCCCAGGCGACATGCTGAGAGTTGAAGTCCCCGCACAACAGTATGGTATCTTGTGGATAGAGCTTCTTAAAGTGGGAGATGAAGCTGAGATCAACCGGCGCCTTATTAGCTTTATTCCTTGTGTTTTCGGGCACCACGTAGACGCAGAAGACGAGGAGTGTACGCTGTGATGAGACTTCCACCCGGCAACCGACAACGCTAAGGGTGGTGCTGCACCATGGTTGCGTATCTAATTGCACGTGCGTAGCTCCCCGCCGCACGTACAATGCCGTCTTCGTGGGAGCAGCTAGGTCATCAGACGGGGCGTAGCCGTCATAGCCCATTATTTTAAGCGCGGGGCCGTTGACTTCTTGAAGGGCAATGACTAATGGACTGGTGTTGTCTTGTTTGCTGGCGAACCGCGTGGTTATTTCAGCCTTCTTGTTACGAAACGAACGGCAATTCCACTGCAGGACAGTCGCCCATGACTTGCAAAGCTAGCCATGATGAGGCTTCGTTGCATGAGGAGCAATGGAGTTTGATGGTACCAAAGGTGTACGCATTACATGTGCTCCTGAGGTTGTCGCCGAAGCTGTGCCAAGAGGGAGCATGCCGGAAAGCATGATACGCTCCATGATGGTGTGGACGCATTTTTCAATGGCCCGGCTAATAAGCTGTTCAACTTTTTCATGGATGGACTTCTCTATTTGTGCCATACGGTTTTCAAGACGCCGCTCGATATCTTGAACTATCGTTGGGGCAGGAAAATGTAGGTAGTCATTGGGAGGCGGAAGCCTCGTTGACTGAGCTGCATCCCTTCGAGGATGCTTCGGCTGTGCACCTGAGGCAGGTTGCGACAACGAGGACGCGAGTGTTGAGCATGAGGGATGCGGTCCTCCGTTGCTACCATCATTAGTTAGGTGCGCGTTTGCTTGTGCGGCTACATCCGCGAAGGTGATTCTCCTGCTGACTTCTGACTGTGCAGCTGGAGGTGCCGGTGGCCCGGTGTAGAAACTCTGGCGCGTTGGCTTGAGGATGGTTCTAGGGGAACCTTGTTCTGTCTCGGGATTGCGGCGCTGATGCCCCTGCGCTGCTCTTTTCTTGCGTTGCCTTTTGGCAGCCGGCTTGCGTTTCTGTTCAATTTTCTTATTTACTTCTCGTCTTTTTGGACAGTTTGTAGCTGTGGCCAAGTGAGAACCACCACAGCTGCGGCACTTCGGTTCTGCGTTCGGGCAGTGTGTGCCCTCTTCATGTTGCCGCAGACCACATGTAGAGCATCTTGCTGCCATAGTATTGGGGCATTGCTCCTTGTGATGCCCAATCTTGTGGCAGATATCACAAACGGACACTCGTGCCCGGTATGGAAAAACACGGATAGTAAATGACCGCAGGCCGACCTTATAGGGTATGCTGTTACCTTCAAATGTGACCATGGCAGTGCCTTTGTCACCGAGTGGGCGTGCCTGTAGGATTTTGCACTTGCGGCAGTGCAATGATTTCATTAGTTCCTCGGAAGTCATGTCTCCCGCGTTTCGAATAATGCCTCTGATTTGATCCTGACTAACCGCTTCGTACGCGTGAAAGGGCACGTTTTCTCCGCTGAGTGGCAGAGATGCTATCGCAAGAAGGGCGTCGCGCACCTCGGGTTCAGCCGCGTCGACAGCTAGCTGGTTGCTACGGCCTAAATAGCGAACCGTGAACTCCGGCAGTTGGTCTTCCTCAGAGAGATCGAGATGAGCCGAAATGTGGCGCGTTATGACTCTGTCTAATCGTATGAACTGCTCATCCATGATGCGGCACGGCTGCTTAGGCCGAAGGATGACGGTGTGCGGATATTTGCGCTGGGAGCCTGAGCTCGGCGTCGGTGCGACCGTCGCACGGCTTTGCTGTTTACGTCGATAGCTGACTGGTATCCAACTGCCATCTTCGTCCTGGTGACGAGCGGAAGCCGGGAGCATGTGACTTGCGCGTCTCGCGTGGGAAAAATCCCCGGGCACGTTAGTGTACTCCCGTTCGGGCGTCGGCAAGAGCGAGCCTCGCGCGCGTTTTTCACCATTTGGCGCGGTAGAGATAATGCGAGCTTGACGAGAAGCATTGTCAGACTTGCCTTCAATGCTATTCTGTTCCTCGAGCTCCCGGAGTGGGGCGAATGGGTTGGTGTCCGGTAGCAGCAGCACTCTTGGGGGGCGTGACAAGTCGGCGGCTCGACTGAGTCGGCGGCTCGACCGAGTCAGTCAGGTTGTCTGGAGCATGTACGTCCATATCCTCGGGTAGTGGCACGTCAGTTGGAAGCACGGAAGACTGCGGAGTGGCCATGAAAGCACGAAACTTGGACGCGGTTAATACTAGCAGGAATGGCCGCCGGCGGCAAGCCGAGCGGCGGTGCCGCCGACGAGCTCAGAAAACAGCGTCCCAGATAACAGTCGCTGCAGACGGGAGATAACGTGCAGACCAGTAGCGAGCGCAGCAACAGCTGCGGTGATGGCTTGACAGCTAAGCGCCGGCCAAGTAGTCGATATCGACGGAGCGCGCTCGAAACGCGTCCGCTCACATCGGACGCTGGCGAGCGAATCATTTCCATATATGGTATCGGTGGACGCCCTCGCCGCATACCTAAGTGATGACGCGGGTGGCCACCGCGGTCACTGGCGTTCCCTGCTGCTCGCGCTATCCTCCTTATCACCGTCTTTCATCCTCCGTTGCACTCCGCGTTCGCTCTCTTTCGTCCTCGTTCGCTCTTCTGGTTACGACGACGCCGACACCGCTCAACGCAGGAACGAGTGCCTAAGAGCATGCGCTCTAAAATCATTTGAATAGGTGAACAGGAATATGAATATAAAGATAACAAGTGCAGGAATTAATAAGCTAATAACATACATATCTTTACAAATAACGTAGAGGTCAGAGAAGGGTACGCACAGCTCAGGACAAGCGCCAAGCTATGCTGTCTGTGTTCTCTGTCCCGTACGCTATATCGAAATCTCTTGAACTCTTCCTGCAATAAGCATACAGGTTTCACGCAGGCGACCGATTGGAGCAGCCTTAACTTTCACCTCGAACCCTATATAGATCCTTACAGGAAACAGCGCGGGCAAACGGACCAAGAAAGACAGACAGGACTTTGCGCTGTCGTGTCCGCCTTTCTTGTCCCGTTTGTCTGTGCGGCTTCCTGTGACGCAGCCATGCCAACAAGCTCAAGTTGATACCCCTTAAATAGTTCGCCCTAAATAGCTCAACTCCGTTTGCGTTAGGCCTAGTGATCAGTTCAGGCGAGCGTGAATTGATAGCCCTTGTCAATAGGTTAGGCGGCTTAGCAGCTACTGCGCAGTCCTCAAGACATGTGCGTAAAGTCTCTGCAGTGAATAGAATGCTGCCAACTCACCAAAATCAGTACTCCGATCATTTAACCGCCGTAATGAATTTCAGGCTATAGCGCTGGCATGTTTAGCCAAATATTGTTGTTTCGAACTGTCCATAGCGTGAACTATCTCTGCCACAATAATCAGGAAATATCACTTGCGTCCTCTTTTTCTTGATTCTCGCGTTGCTCGATCTTCAGGTGCACATTGTTTTTCGTGGTTTAGTCCCGTTATTTAGTTACGCTGATCTTTTATTCTCACTAACGCACCATCACGTGACGTCGAGTGGACATCGTCGGCGACCACTTTGTTTCCCTGCGCATCGTAGACGGGAACTTCTACACCTTCGAGCATCCGGGTGATCACTTTGCGGTCCGCGTTCTGCGAAATGCCGAACATCGCAGCCCGCAGATTCGCCGCCGCCAAGATGTAGTCCATGTGCAGCGTCTACAGAGGGATATATGATAGACGGGGTACACCAGGATAAAGAAACAAATTCACGCAGAACCAACTCAGGTGGTTTTGTATGTATATGCAAGAACATCATTGCATTGACATTGCACCGAGAGAAAGACAATGTTTTAGATGCGAAGCAGCTTATGGCGGGGGCTTTGTCCGTCCCTCCCACACCCCCACAGCGCATGCGCGTACCCTGCCCCTCTCTCTCCTCTCCTATGCTACCCCCTTTCCCTCCTCTAGGAATCCTCTACTCTACGGAGCGGCGCGCACGACAGGTGGTGCGACAGCTGCATACTCCGCTGGGGGCGCCACGGTAGTTCCCCCTGTATGAAAATGACGGAGCGCGCGCGCGTCATTCTCTCTCCTGTGCAGCGCCGCGATGAGCGCCCGGGCCGCTGCCGCGAAACGGGAGCGGCGACGTGGCGATCCCGAACTTCGGGCTCGCGAAGCCGAAAGGAAACGTGAACGGCGGCAAGCTCCCGCTCAAGCTAACCATCTCCCCTCTGCTTCGCATCCACACATGGTTCCCTTTAGCGGGAGATGGTGCAATTTTTAAATAAAGGCTGATGGCCTACATTAGCGAAAACTGGCCATCGTTATACAATGCTGTCCTGTGCTCGGAGTATGGGAGTAAACACGGTACGCAAGCACAAATGGCGAGGACGCACGCTAGGACAAAAGGCGTCGATACTGCGCGCTCAAATGCTTACGTTGTTGGCGTCGAACTCGATCGGGTGGGGGAAGCGCCTGGTTCCCGACCAGAATGGCGTATCCTTGCAAGTGAGCTGTGAATGAAATTTGTTAACACCGGGGTTGTTAGTCTGGCTATGTCTACGGAACAAAGGAAGACCAAAGGTCATAAGGACAGAATCTGGCTTTAATACATCTATTAAACTAAATTGCTGGCTGGGCGAGGTCACCCAAAATCGAAGGAATTAACAAAGAAGACTGAAGAACACAGATGCAACGACTGTTTAATTATCAAGTGCGAGTATTTGATTCAAAACTTAATTACATTTGAATACGGATACAATAGGAACGATCATGCTCTTAAAGGGGCCCTGCAACACTTTTTCAAGAAGCCATGGAATTGATTCACTAAAGGAGCTTATTGCCTCACGCATTCCCCGCCGCAAAAAATTTTAGAATCCGTCCAGTACGAGTGGAGTTACAAAGATTTCTCGCACGCTGCAATTGCATTCTCTCTTCTCTCGTCCCGACGAAAGCGCCGGAAGCTAAGCAGGGAGGGATGGCACGGGGTAAGAAAATACGTCACGCGCGCCTCGTGACCTTGAGCACTTTCTTTTTCATCGAATACGTGGCTTCTCAGGGCGATAGCGCGCGCGCACGCGTGGACAAGTCGCGACCTCCCCGGCGGCCCGAGTAACTACGATTTTTGAGCTTGCACCGTCATTTGTCGAGAGAAGAGAAAGCAATTTTTAGCTGACTTTGAGAATTTATTGTGAGTTCCAGGCCGCGTGCTGCGCTATAATATTTGGCTCGCGTGTTCTCGGGAGCCTCGGCTACCGATCGCCAGCGTTTTATGACCATGCTCAAGAAGTGTTGCAGGGCCCCTTTAAAATCGTTCGATATATGAAATGAACAAGAAGGTGAATGACAGAAGGGCCCGTTTTCGTTAGACGCAGCCATACGAAACGAACAGATAACGAAACCTTCGAAAGCATGGGCGAAGTCACTTGTATTTAAGTGAGGTGTAGTGGTAACTATAACTCACTTATAAACTTGGTAGTGGATAATATCGACCAAATGCCCACCTGCTCCTTGGGGTGAACTCGTAGCAACTCTCTGATGTTGGCGTCGTACTGCTCTTGAAAGCGCAGCCTGGCGAATGCAACACAATCGTCGAAAACCCTAGGCCGTTCGTCCACTAGGATCTTCATCAGCTCTTGCAGCACGGCAACCTGCAATCAAGGCGCAGCGGGAGAGTTCCTATTCTGGATACCATTGCTCAGCAGGAGGTAACACTTAGTGAAATAATGACCAATGCGATTGCATTTTAGTCGAAACGGAATGCATACTTAAGACGAAGATGAGATAGATAGATAGATAGATAGATAGATAGATAGATAGATAGATAGATAGATAGATAGATAGATAGATAGATAGATAGATAGATAGATAGATAGATAGATAGATAGATAGATAGATAGAAGCTCGAGGACGCGGTGCGATTTCCGGATGAGGGCGAAACGGAAGAACAGCCGTGAAGCTAGGTGATTGCGAAAAAAACCCAAAGTATATATAACTTATACCTTTCTATTCATCATTCATACTACCTTTTTTTTTTTTTTGCGACATCCAATGAGCGTTTGCGCAGGTATTGAGGATGCCTCGTATGTATGCACTTAGAATGTACTTAAAGAACACATTGATAAAGAGGATGCACTGGTGTATGTCATTTACTGTAGGCTGAAAAGACTCGGCCAAACTTTCGTTTTCATTAATTACGTCAGTACAGGCAGCATATGGCACGCAGAAAATTAGGCTAAAATAGGGGCGTGAAAAATAGCGCTTGCACAAACATTTAACAAGCTTATCGCAATGACATAAAAAGGAACGAAACTAAATTACGTACTAATATATTCGGGGCAAACGCACGCAATGGTTGTCACAGAGGTCGTAACATAATTAAAGTTGGGGCGCGTCATTTGTTTATAAGCATATTCCTGTCTCCCTGCTTCCGTACATTGCACAAGAAAATATGAACACCCGCCAACCAGCCTCTTTCACCCCAATTTTCCAGCTTTCTTCTTCAACGAAGGCTTTACTTGTGCTGCCTGTATCCGTGTCGCCCTTTTCACACGATGGATAGCATATGCGTATAGCTCACACAACATTAAGAATCTTTATTTTAGAGCGTGCAGTATTACGAAAATGAAATAGTCTGGCAGACAACTTAATTTGACAGCGGCATTAGGTAATATTCACCATCCTTTAGCCAGCAATATGCAGCCATATAAAGCCATAGTTTACAGCATATACAGCCATAGTTTAGCAAACCTAGTCGATACTTTCTAATAATTAGCAAATTCACTATCAACGTTAGCAATTCTTAAGCCTCCTTAACGAATATACTAGAAAACGATAGAGTTATCACTAAATGAGTAAATTAAGTGGTGCTAACAATTTCTTGCAGTAGGCGAATAAATGCGGTATATTTCTATTTTGACAGAAATACTGACTGCACCTCATTACTTAATAAGAGGCCTAGGAAGGCATTCCTTCAAAAAAAAATCACTGTTTCGCCGCAAGGGCGAAACAATGAATGCGATAGCAACAAGTTGGAATGATGTACAAAGTAAGGATACAAGCTAGCTCCTTTAGGGTACGGTCCGGCGTAACTCTACAAGACGCTGGAATAAGGGAATACAGCAGCCCCAGGAAGCGAAGCGGTTGTCGTGCTGTCTGCCACATCAACGTGAAGTAAGCAGCGAGACCCCAGCACGTACAAGGGTATGAGCAATCCACTGATCGTAGACGAAATGGCGCTCGCTGCCCGACAATTTTGATTAGTTTGCAGTTTCTGCCCGAGCGACGCAGCTCCCCCCCTCCCCCCCCTTCCACTTCGGCACCCCTTCGTACCCAGCCGCCTGTGTCGTCGTCCTCGGGCGTGTGCGTGTTCTTTAGCGGCAAACTATGCATTCAGTATCTCACCAACTCGGCCAAGAACATGTTCTTCTCAAGCACACCTTTTCGTACTCCTTCGCCCGACGGAGCCGGCCGGCCTGTTTCATCTCTTATTGAGCCTGCGTCCGTCAGCAGCCCCCACAAGCTTTCGCTCGCACATAGACCATACGACGCGCGAGACAATGTTCTCAAGTTGCACTTTATAGGGAACAAGACGGCGACGGCAAAAATACGCCACGATTCACCATACAATTGCTATCGCAATAAAAATTAATTTTAGAAATCCTCACCTTTTCCTTGAGTGGCAGAGTCTTTTGAGCGACGGACAGAAAACGGGGATCTCTGAAAAGGATCAGCGAGTAAGTGGTTTCAGAATAACACGCCACAGCTTTCCATTTACTCACTCGTAGGCGCTCCCTGTTTGTTTCGTCTACCTTTACACCCTGAGGTGCTTAAAAATTTAGGAAAGTGCGAAATAGTGAGGGCTAGCAAAAGACGAAAACGGACGATATGTCCAATTTGTAAATGTGTCCTACTACTTGCCCAAGCAAGTGAAAGAAAAGAGGGGAGTTCTGTCGAGGGGCTTGTATCTTTGTTAGACACAGCCAAATGAATCTTACAGGCAGTCCAAGGAATGCATAAGGAACATTGACTGCTGTGTTCCACAGCAGTGCAGTAATTAAGACATAAATTTATGTGAATTAAAGTCGACGATGGGATTCTAAACCACAATTAGAAGCGTGATGTAGAGGTTATGGGTTCGGATGACATGGATGACCGCCGCCGTAGCTCAGTTGGTATAGCATCGGACGCGTTATTCAAAGGTCGCAGGTTCGGTCCCTGCCGGTGGCAAGTTATCTTTTCGTCCCCTTTTCTTTCTTCGCACTTACATTACAATTACTACTAATAGCATCCCCTATACTTTCCTTGGCATCATTGTCAGTTAGTTCGCATTAATATTGTCTAACAAAGAAAAACGAGCCCTTAAATTTCCTTAATCGACGGAAAGGGTGACTTTTCGTCCGCTTCAAATCATATGAAGTTACGTCCTAATTACTCCCCTCCAAATCATATGAAGTTACGTCTTAGTTACTGCACTACAGTTAAAGACAGCAATCATTGTCCCCTATGCATTCCCTGGACTGCCTGTAGGATTCATTCGGCTGTGTCCAAGCAAGTGGTACAAGTATAAACGGTTAAAACCTAAAGTTAAGTGGGAGGACCGCCCACAGCCGTCCCTCTCCCACGCAATGAAGTTGCATAGATGCCCTATCCAGTCGCCTTTGGTGATTTCCATAAAGCCAAGCACCTTTCGCGTATTTCAGGTTGGCGATTTTTTTCATACAAACAATTGTTAGTATAGCTTGTTCTCGCTTCAAAGCTTGATCTTCCTGCAAAATTTCGGCAAAGATTCCGACACCACTGCTAAGCCTAGCGTAATATCTTTGGTACGACACTAGCAGCCAAAAAGTACTTAAAGGGCCCCTAAACAACCTCTGAAAATACGAAGAACGAGCGCATGATTCTCTCCCGGCGTTTCCCGTCTTTACAGCACAATTCGTGACGCCATATCTGTTTGTTCACGTGACGTCAGGATAAAATGAGCTCTTGATTGGACGATATACGAAATATATCTGTTGTGAATTGTCGCCTATCCTGTATTGCCATGCAGTCGCACGCCCGTTCTGCCTTGTCTTGCATGAATATTGAGCGCGATAAAATGATTTCACTTTGTTTTCTGCGTTTGCGACTGCGCAAGCGGAGATTGCAGTGTATAGTCGAAAAGCGCCAAATCCTGACTGGCTCAACGCTTAGTGCTGACATTCCACGCGTTTTATGAAGAAATAAGTGGCGAGGAGGAGATAGCGCTTGTAAAGGCGAGAAATAAACTACTGTCTCGCCTTTGAACTCGGTGTGGTTTTGGGGCCCTTCGAAAGGCCTCTAAAGATAAAAACATTTTTTTGCGTATTAGTAAAGTACAATTCCACGATCCTGAAAACGCCACTCTTACCGCGAGATGACGGTTTGTAAGCGAGAAAACGCTTGAAAGGAAAATGCGGGCGGAGACGCCACCTTGAGATTCCCGCACCAAACACCGAGACGTCATAAATTTTGACGGTGTCTACAAGGTCCTATACGTAGATGCTAATCAGTATAAATGAAGTATATTGTCATCTGTGTGGGCCATAGACCTATAGCACACGAAGTTTTAGAAAATTTCATCGAGCCAATGTCGCGACAATATGAAAAATACATTTTGAAATTAGTGACGCCACTGAAGGTTGCACGGAGGGTTTTTTGGTTATCCATAGCACCCGATGTAGAGCGCATCTAAGACGGGATAACTTTCAACAATGCAGTTTCGTGTCTCGTGCTCGGATCTCGTGGCGGCTGTGCTCTCTCCTAGCAGACCTTTTCAACGGAAAGAGGGGGAGCTGATGACGCATGTTTGCAACGTCTCGGAGCAACACTCCCTAGATTAGCTAAGGCCTCTTCATATCCTCCACTAGTAGCGCCTGCGTCATCACACTACGACGAAGCTGTTTTGTCGGCGCTTTCGGGAAATGGGAGACAACAGGAACGAATGGATTCGCAACGCGCCGTAAGTACACTAACGAGCGCACGCAGCAGTGGTCATTTCTGAGAACGCGTCCTCTGCGGCCGTCGTAGCGTGATGACTTCCATCACCACCTTCGTTGAAAAGAGTTGTCAACGCGGTGCTCATGTACACGCGGTTTTCTGTGCTCACTAGCCAGCTATGTTTACACGAAAACCATCTCCAAATAATTAACCGTCGCGTGCTCGAGAAAACGAGCTTTCCAGCCGTGATAAGTGGGCCGTTAGCTACAAACAAAGAAGCAAAATTTTTGTTTCAATGCTCCTTTAAGAGAATTTGTTGCAGGGCTAGTTGGTTGATAATGATATGACTGCGGAGCACAAGTTCAGTACAGAACACAGAAGACCACACACAGCAGAGGACAAGCGCTTGTCCTGTGATGTGGGTGCTCTTCTATGTCCTGTGCGAATTTGCGCTTCGCAGTCCAGCTTAGGTTACTGGTACCTAAGCTGTCTGCCATCGTTCTGTCTGCCATCGCGCAAGTCGCAATACTTACGCGATGGCAGACAGAACCTTTCCCTTTCTTTCAAATTTTAGCGGTGGTATGGCGCTTGCAGGCTACAACAAGGAAATGCGACCTAAGCCCGAAGGCGTTTTACTCACTCCAGATACTTGACAGCATTCACCGCGCTCATCTTGAAGAGGCCTTCAAACTCGTCCCGGGCCCACTGCAGAAAAAAAAAAAGGAATGTTTTATCTCTTTATTCTTTGTTATTGTTTTGGTTTGCTTTCAATTACTCGAGCTGTGCTTCTTTCAAGTTGAGTTGTTACAATGAAGCACAGAAAGCGGCCGTTCAATACGCTTGCCGACAGACATTGCGACAAACATCAGGACAGCTACTATGGTCGTTGAATGGGCAAGAAAATCTGCGCGTGCGAGTGTTTGGAAAGAGGCCCTGCGTTATTTTTTAAGGCGAAAGCCGTAAGTGTCTCGTTGAGAAGCCCCTTGAGCGAAACACGACAGGCTAACGAAGTGGAACAAAAACCCACGTGAACTGCGTCAGCGATGAACTGCGTCATGTTGTAACGTAATCATGTGCCACCACATTACGTATCGTATCGCAGAAATTTTACGTCGTGCTGACCGTCGCTTCGTGAATGGTGAGCCCATCTCGGAGAGAATCGAGTCGACTGAGAAATTCGATATAAATTAATGCGCGAGTTATCACGCTGCGGGTTATGTTTTCAAGAAGCCTGGTCCCCGATTGTGTAACTTAATGCATCACCAAGTGTGCAGTAGATACTAGTCTTGAAGGGTTACAGAATATAGCATGCTGTCGAACTTTTTCTTAGCAACAATATCACGCAGCTATTACGCCGCACAACTTAAAGAGGAACGGCTTTAGTGAAGCAAACATATAGCTCCCAGTACACTGTAGTATGCTACACTAAAGCGCGAAAAAACGTGTGTGTGTGTGTGTGTGTGTGTGTGTGTGTGTGTGTGTGTGTGTGTGTGTGTGTGTGTGTGTGTGTGTGTGTGTGTGTGTGTGTGTGTGTGTGTGTGTGTGTGTGTGTGTGTGTGTGTGTGTGTGTGTGTGTGTGTGCGCGTGTGTGTGTGTGTGTGTGCGCGCGTGTGTGTCTTTCGTCGTGTTCAAACGGCACGTCGCCGTTTGAACGTTTGAATACAAAGAAAATGCAGTTGGCGATTGCGTCTTGAATGTTTCCCGAGTTTTTTTTTTTCATTCATTTAGGAAGGTGGTTGTATGCGCCAACTTGACGTAATGTCAAATTCTCAAAGGCGAAACTGAAAAAATTGAAGGACACTTTGTAAATTACAAAGTGTGTTCGGCAAACGCCCGTGCGCATCGAGAAGGGGTCGGTCAGAATGGAACGCGATGCGCGCGTCTCCCTTCATGCATGATTGGACACGCTGGGTAGAGCGACGCTATACGCAAGCAAAGCGCGAGAGCTGTCCAACGCGAGGCGCGACCGACGTGACTGGTGTCCATTGGCGCGCCCCGGCAACACCTCCTTAGACTAGTCGGTGACAACCTAAGAATAAATATAAGCTCCGCCCTCGAGGCCGCATTGCTCATATTTTGCATGCCTCCACGCTACAAATGAAGTAGTTCCTAAACAATGGCATTAATTTTCATGCATATAAACCTTATTTTCCAATACTGCACTGATATTGAAATAAAGAAAGCAAAGCTAGATAAAAAAAATTGTGAATGCACGGCGTTCGGCGTCAGCTTAACAATATATCCGTTATTTAAATCGCACCCTCCGCCGCGGTCATCTCAGAGTCTACGAAAAAGTAATGTGCGTCTTAAAGGCGACGTTTCTGCGCAGCGCCTAATATGGTATTAAAACAAAGAATGCTACATTAAACGTATAAATTAATATAAAGGAACCGTTTCTTTACGGTTTCTCAAAACGACGCAGGGACATTAATAAATTTTAATAAGGTCGCTGGCAATTTTTTTTTCTTTTTTACGAAAATTTCGCCGCCAGTTTTCTTCATTGTCTGCAGTAACTATGGCAACAACGACTCAAAGCGAAGAATAGCGAAATGTTCTGAGATTGCCTTCGCGAATTTCGATTCTTGTGTTGCCGTGAATACCATATTTGCGTCTGGAGTTGCCGTGGTTGTCGTCGTGTTTGAGATGAACAACAAAGCTTCATTTGACGTCGCTTCAACGAAATAAAAGCGCGTGGCGCTCATGGTGCTTAACTGTACGGGTCATTGGATACGTTGCCGTTAAGTACACGCCAAGGTGATGTACACGGCTGAAGTGGCAGTGACTAAAAGCTTCACGTGAGATTGTTTCTGGCTTCGACAACTTGTACTGGCGCTGCCAGGACTCCCTCAGCCCTTGAACGTTCAACTTTTTCATTTATTTATTATTTATATATTACATACCTGCATCGCCCCAGTGGGCATTACAGCAGGGAGCCCAGTTTTACCTTCTATGTATACGTGTCTCTGCGCAAAAGGTGTATATAGTATGCATGCATGCGCGCGCGTGTGTGTGTGCGTGTGTGTGTGTTGCGAAGTGGCTGTCTTCGATTGCCGTGAGACAAACAGGAAAAGGAGATACGCTTCTAAAAGATACCGTTTATTTTTTATTTGCGAACGTGTCAATCGGAGACCGATCTTTATCAAGGCAAAATTTACGAAGCTTCGATGCCCTTTTATAGCATGGTCCACCAAGCAGGGAGAGAGAGAAAAAAGGAGAAGACAGAAAATAAAAACAGGAAATTTAAAATGAAAAACTGAGTAGCCAAAAGACCATACAAAAAAAGACGTGCATCACAAGAAGGGCAAGCATTTAAAAGAAACTACGACCTATAAGCTTCACGAGAGTCCACTGCAGTTTAAGATAAACAAATTATCACTGATTAATATATGCATACAATACACACAAAATACAGAAAACGCAAGTTCGACAAAAGCAGAATTCTAATGTGATATCGTGAAGTATGATGCAACTCCATCATAAACAACAGCTGTTTTTTTTTACTCAATGATAGTTTTAGCGGAGTTACTTCAGTTGTGATCGCGATCTATGCAATCGAAAGTTCCTGCGTCACAGCGATATTATGTAACGCGCACCATTTCGCTCTTCGTAGACAACGATTACCTAGCACGGCGTTTTTCATGCAAGGCGTTCGTGCATCGAGCGTGAGAAGACTTACGCGACGGGCACCTCAACCGAGCACATCATTCTGGGCTGGGGGCACACGTCACATAATCACACATGCACCGGATGACCACAATTATCTCCTTATAATGCACACACCACAGCATGTTCTCCCCACCTGGTTTGTTTACTTTCGCACTGCGTTGCGCTAACGGGTTATGATGGTCGCTCTTTCTCTTTCGCTTCGTCCGCACATACTCCATGCATAGAGACGCACAGCACCGCGTATTGCGCAATAGATCACCAAGATTCCCACGTTGCGAGCTCGAAGTAACACACGCACGCACATGTGGCAACGCTAATGCCATGGCTTTTGCAGACGGTAATCGAACACAGACGCGCACATTCCGACTCACAGCACACGAGTGAACGCGACAATCGCCATTATGGTGACACTCAGGCGATATGCTTGGTGCATCCGAGCGATGGAAGGAACACACGCCGTGATGCAACTTGACGCTGCCGAAACGACGGAACGCGATGGAGCGTCCGAGCTGCTAGCTGCCGCTTCGGTGCACTTCAAACGCGGCACAGTCACACGCTTCTACTAGTTCTACTGCATCGAATGACGACCGGCGACGATGATACTGCGTATGAGCGGATAACACTGGGAAAGAGCTTCTTCTGGAAGAAAAACACCACAGAAAATTCGAATCAACGGCTCTCGGTCTCGGTGCTGCGGTACCTCGCCTCTCGTCGCGGACGGCGCCATGTTGCGTTTTTCATTGGTTCGTCTTAACCGTTACGTCATGATAAAGAGCGGCCGTAGTTAGACGCGCATGATACAAGTGGACAGCGGTACAGTTTACTTTTTATTCTTAGCTTGTCACCGATAGGAGATGTTGGCCCCGGCGGAAACCTGGCACCGTGCCAGGGCATGGACGGAGGGAGGGGAGGGACGGACGGACGTGAGCATGAGACATTAAATGCTTCCGTCTTAAAAGGCGTAGGTTTATCATTTGACGGGTTGGGGGGCGTCCTAAACGGCATGCCCGAAGGAAACGGGGGGAGGAGGAGGGTTCTGGAGGCTGCACTAAATGTGCATTAGGCATCAAAATAAAATAATAGTATGTTTACGCCCGGTACATTTAAGCAGAATGCTACATGCCTGGAATGCAATTAGCTGGTAATCAGGAGTACAAGGTATGCGGCTCGGAGGAGAGGATCAGAGGGAGGGGGTGAGCGCATCTTTGCCCCCTCTCTCCCTCTAGCCCCCCCCCCCCCCCTTCCTTACTTGCACCGATGCGTCTCAAGGAATAATTTGACATTGGTGATTTGGTGTTTCAACAAGAGTTTCCCCAGAAGATAGAGACATGCGTACCTCGATAGTGTGTTCTACTTTGTTGGGAAAGTACTTGATGGTGCACAGGGGTACGGACGTCTCGGGTGGGTCCTGGGAGCACGAGTAGGACTCGGTCATCAACGGGACGACCACCTGGACGCTGCCCTTGGTACCCATGGTGCCCGTATCCAGAAGCGGCTTGCAGTAGTGCACGCATCGACGGTCTATGTAGCGACCTGGACGACGCATTTCATACGCACGTATAGCCTTACATGCCCTCCTTAATCACTGATTGCGTGTACCGGGGGTAATTAGACTGTGCAAGCGGTCTCAAACAACAAACACCCAGTTTGCCAATGGGTACTCTAGTAGCGTGCTGAATTTGCCTGTTTGGAAGATTACTTGAAGTTGAAGGAACCTGTACAAACCATCTTCGTGTCATTCCTATAGCTGATTCGTTTCGAGTTCGGCACTGTTCTTGTTAGGCGCGGTCGAATAGCTGATGACGTCTAGTGATATTTTGAGTAGGGTAAGGCGGGGCAAAATGAGACATGGGGCAAAACGCGACATTTTGGCTTTGCCGACCTCTATAGCTCATACAGAAAGCACTTTTCTTTGTTTCTATATTTCATCGAGAGGTGCTGGTAGTTGTCCACCTTTTTATGCGTAAAAGTTGGTGATTGCTCACAGCGTTCGCGTGGGAAAAATTACGCGGCTGGTGTCAGTGTGTTCGTGACCCGTCAAAAAGGGGCGAAATTCTTCTCGGCCAAATTTTCGGATCCGTGCATGAAGCTACTCTGGCGTCAGTACAACAACGTAAGTATTTATATTGTTACTTTATACTACTAGCTACATACCACCAAAATTTTAGTTCATTTGGTGCGCGGGGGCCAAAGCGAAAATTTTTTTTGAATTTGGGCATGTGAGGGGGGCAAAACGCGACAAAAAGGCATTCAATTGCCTTAGAGAGTGTCTTATTAAGTGAACCATTTACTTACACTCATTATCTATTATATATTATTGTTTAGGAGGGTTCGAACGCACAAGAGAATATCATATAGAGCTTCCTGGGAGGAAAACGACGTGAAAAAGCACTGATTGCTGTTCAGGACACTCACTCCATTCACGCTGCATCGAGGTTTTTCCGCGTTCCCAAGGATGCTCTCAAGAGGCGAACGCAAAACTCGAAGAATCTCCAAGTCAATCCATTCACAAACACGTCTCGGCATCGAGTTTTCCTCCAATACCAAATTAAAAAAAGAAGCGCTAGAAAATTCGAATCTAGCAGTTTTAAATTCATCGCCTCACGAAGCCCGGCTGACGAAGCTGAAAGCCACGAAACGCACGTGCAGTTCTGCACCAAAACGGCAAAAGGAGGCGAAGAAGATGCGTCAGAACATATCTAGCGTCTAATCGTTGAATAATCCAATGAGGTGCAAGCTTTCCACAAAATACAACAATAGCACAAAGAAAGACTGGTGGTGTTTGATCCAGTGTTGTACGGAACGGCGTTCCAAGGAACGACGTTCCAGGAACTAGTTCCTTTTGCCAGGAACGAAGGAACGTCACCGTTCCATTCAGGATCGGTGGAACTGTAACGGTAACTCGTTACATTTAAGCAGGAACGGTAGAGGGAACGGCGTTCCTTCTGTAGACGTTCCACGGCATTCAACAGGCGCACACACGCAGCACATCATGCAGAAGAGGGCGGATGGGCGACCGTGTGAGGCGCGAAAATGTAGCGCTCGCCCATCATGTGACTACGATGCATTCTGGTTTTTACTTCAAGGCGCCCGCCGGGGGGCGTAGGCAAGCGAAAGACGCCGAGACTGACCACGTGCTGGAGGAATTTTTTTACAGCAGAGATGTTAGCCTCCATCCAGCAGAGATGTTAGGCGCCGTCCTTTTCTGCTTCTCTCCCTGTTACGGAATGCCAATTTTTCGACCCGTCGTCATGCCGATTAACGCGCGCCGCGCGCCCCCGCTGACCAGCGCGCCGGCTTGGGCATGAAAAGACTTGTTTTTAGAGCCGCGAAGAGCAGCGGAAGGGGGGTGTTATTCTTCTAATGTTGCTGCCAAAAGGTGTACGTTGTTCTGTACCGCGGCGACGACAGCTTTTGTTGGAAACCCGCAGTGTGCCCCGAACTTTTGGACTGCAAAACGCTCGGCTGAGAACCGAGGCAAGATACCGTTCCCACGGAAGAAGCTGCACGTGTACGAGTCGCCTACGCGGTCACCTTAAACGGGTTGTTTGACAAGCAACTAGACTGATAACCAGTCTAGTTGCTTGTCAAACAAGGTGTAGAAATAGATCAACGAGTATCCCTTCTAGAAGTTCTTAGTGTGCGCTTTTAATCGGCTGGCCCCCTAAACTTATCCATTGAGGCCTAGTTGAGACACGTCGGCAACGTAGGCATCGGGACTTCAATCTCAGTTTAGCTCAACCTGCCTGAGATCACCTTCAAGCACTAGCTCCCGGAAGCATCGGCGTTGCAACTCGGACCCATCGACATCGCAGTCATGCCAGAACTCTTCGGGACTTCTCGCATCCGATCGTCGTGGACGCAACGCTGCCGGTCATCTCACGTATGCCTTCACCTGTTTATACCATCGAACATTCACGTCTCTTCGGTTTAATTTTATTCAATTTTTTTTGTTCAGTGTTAGTTCAGTTTGTGTATTTTGTAAGCTTATTGTTTGACTCTATTTATAAATTGTTAGTTTACTTGAAGTGTTGTACTTCAAGTGCTTGTGCCGCAACAGCTAAATTAAAGCTGTTGTTTTGTTCAACGTTGAAACGTTGAAAAGTACCACATGATCAACGTTGAAACGTTTAAAAGTACCACATGATCAACGTTGAAACGTTGAAAAGTACCACATGTGTTGGACTTGAAATAGACCAGCACGAAAGTTGCAGTTACATGTATGTAGTAAGGCCGGTGCTCTCGAAAAAAAAATTATCTAGGAGCGCTTATTTAGATTCCGTTACCTATGTGTAACCTGCTGTCGGCAATGTTAAATTCGTTTGATATATGTAGCTCGATGGGAGCTTTAAATTGCTCACTTTATTTCGCCTCAGGATTATCCGACACTATATATTTAGAACGATGTTACATGCACTACGCAGTGCGGCGGTACCGGAAGTGGTTATATGCACGACGATGCAGCGCCATGTCGAGAAAGCGGTTGCGGTCGGAAACCTCCGTCGAAGTATAGCTGAAGTGCGCCGAGGCAGCCGAGAACAGACGATGCGCACGCGGATATTTAGAAGCACTGTTGCGCGTGCTTAATGCTACGCACGACATAGGCTGCTGGTCTCCCAGTGACTATATAAACACCGACAGTGGCGAAGCAGCTGCCTCGCAGACGATTAGTCGACACGTTGGGTGCTTGATGCCGAGTAAAGACTTGCAAACTTCCCGACTACATTCTGCCCGAGCCAATTTTTCGCTTGACAAGTTCCCGAACGCCGAAAAGTCGACGAACGGGGCTCGACTTGCTCGGCGAAACAGGCGTAGTGACGGTCCGAGCGACCGGCGCAAGATCCCTAGTAGTCCCTAGATACTTTTTATCTAGGGACCTTACGTTACAAGATGTTCACCGCAATCTTTGCCCATGTAAACAGCATTAAATTTGTTCCCCAACACGGCACCTAAATTTAGAGTCAAAATAAGCATATGCACAGATAGAAAACTAATACACATAAGTGTGCAATGTCCAGAGAAAAGCTGCTTTTCACGGGTTATGCCACAGATCTGTATAACATTCTGCCGCTAGTAACAGAAACGCGAACAGGACTACTTAGGCGGAATAAATTTTACGTTGTCGATTTATTGCACCCTCGACTGGGCTGTTAACATTTCATTATTCGAACTTTTTAATTAAGGCCACCTTGCTACACATCAGCAAGATAAACGGAGCGACAGTTTAAATTACCGGCTATCATTTAATTGATCCCTAAATCTAAGATAGCTGGCGTGTAAAAATTGCGACACTAACGATACTAGCGTAACTAGTAGTGCCGCACGACGCTACATTCCGCCGACGGCAAGCTTGCTGGTCGCCAGTCGCTCGCGTATGGTCACCGGCGTCACTAGGCCTGTTTCGCCGAGGCAAGTCGAGCCCCGTTCGTCGATTTTTTGGCGTTCGGGAACTCGTCAAGCGAAAATTTGGCGCGGGCAGAATGTAGTCAGTTTGCAGGCCTTTACTTGGCATCAAGCACCCAACGTGTCGACTAGTCGTCTGCTAGGCACATGCTGCACCACTGTCGGTGTTTAGTCACTGTGAGACCAGCAGCCTATACCGTGCGTAGCATTAGGCACTCGATACCGTGCGTCTAAATATCCGCGTGCGCATCGTATGTTGGCTGCCTCGGCCCGCTTCGGCGGAGGTTTCCGACCGCAACCGCTTTCTCAACATGGCGCTGCATCGTCGTGCATATAACGACTTCCGGTACCGCCGCACTCCGTAGTGCATATAACATCGTTCATATATTTATTAAAAACTCAAATGTAACGTTAATGTAACGATACGTTCCTATTTTGGAAATGTAACTGGAACGAGTTCCTTTTCCATTTGAGGAACTTGTAACGGGAACTCGTTCCGAAATTGGGAAGGAACGAGGAACGAGTTTTCGTTCCTGTTTTAGAGGAACGTGTACAACACTGGTTTGATCTGCAAGGAGTTTTTGGAGCAAAACAGCACCGGATTCTGTCTGGATTCAATGCGTGGAGTGCAAGGGGTCATAAAGGCTGCGTGAGGGCCCACCGAGTTTAATTTCAAGTGCTTCTACTGTAAAACTGAAGGTTTAATTTTTTTTTCACACTGTCTCGTTTTGCCCCGCAGGTTGGGGCAAAATGAGACATCTGGTGCATTTTTTTATTTCTTTTTAAAATAAACTTTCTGACAGTGGCAACATGGTCATATTTATGTAGCACATACCTTGTACCCAAAGGAAAGTTTCTGCATTGACGTTTAAGAGTAAAGAGTGAAATAAAAATAAATATTCACTATTTTCAAATTTTTGTCTCATTTTGCCCCACCTTACCCTACATGAGCACCTGTACGATGTGTTTAATAAGGTTCTTTAAGCTCGCCTAGGCGTTTTACCTAGAGGCGTCGAGAAGACCATGCTACCATCGTCTGCATTGTTAGTATAGCTTAAGTATCAGGAAGGTGATGTCCCTTTTACCTGCAACTGTGGTTGAGTTATCTTTTTTTTATCATTGATCTGGTGACTTACGTGGAATGAGGAAAACAAAAACAAGCTTTCGTTTCATTACATTACCTCGAAAAAAAAAAACGCGCAGTAATTATTTCTGGTACGGCCACGATTTTTAATCGTTTTGCACTCCGTGGGATTCTCAAAAATTGCACGCCAGCACCATAGCAAAAAAAAAAAATCGCTTTTTAACGTACTTAAATACAATATTCACAATGTACGGGTCTCCGACTGGCACCCATAAGTTACGACGGGAAAACGAATTGATGGGTTTGAGCGGTAGTAAGCGACTTTAGGCCAAAGCGTTCGGCGCTTCAGCGTCAAGAGATCTACTGCAGGCGGCGGGTATTTGCACTGCGTTGGTTCGAGAGTACAGGGAATCCGTGCTTGTACGCGTTAGGCCTCCACACGTTTGAAGAAAAAAAAATCTGCATATGCACCACGCACTGTGGGAATCGATGTAATGCGAAGCAGTCAGCTGGGAGCTCTTTACACCGCATTGTTTGGCTTTGAGACAAACCCAACGCATTCATGCATCATGAGATATGGCATTCGACGTTTGTCATACATGCATGATCAGGGGGGCCCCTGCACCCCTTGTCTAACGCTTTTGGTTCGTTGACACGTGAATTGCCCCATAACGACCATTACGACCAATGTCATTGCGCTAAAAGCGCTATTTCGTTGCAGTTCACTTATATATACGTAGGAATCAGCAGATTACACTCACGTCCTTCGACATTGTCCAGCGCGCTGACCACGCCGTTCAGTTGTTCGAAGAACCTGTCATTGTAGACATTCTCCGTTTCTGGTCCGACCCTGAACTCGTGAGCCACGATGCGTAGTTCGGGATTCATTCGCACAGCAGCTTCCGCAGCGGCGGTCGATTTCGGGTGCTGCATGGAGGGAACGAATAAGAAACATCGGTCATTCATCAAAACTACTGAACCCGAAGATTAAGGCCATATCGAGCCCCACTGGTTTCCCACGAGTTGCCAGCGTAATTCATCTCACATGAAGAATGCGTCCCCCCTCTTTCACATTTAATCCATTTCACGCCGCAGGGCCCTGCTTTTAAATAATGTTACCTCGGTGGAATTGCTTAGCATTCGCCTACAATTCGCGAACACAAGTCCCGCTGCCTCTACGAAGCAATCGCGGAGGCAGCGTACTCTCGAAATTAAACAAGGGGTTCCCATTCCGAAAAGTTTATCTCGAAAAATAAACATATCACTGGGCGTCCCCTCTTCTAACAACGCAATAGAGATTTACCATAGCAGTGGTGAAACGGCCGATGACTCGCCGATGTTGTGCGTTGTAGCCAGGCCATATGGATGGCGGCAGCTACCTGCCGGTAAAATATAGGCACAAGCGGGCTCCTACAATTCACAATTCTCTATCAATGCGCAGTGTCTGTATGGCTAATGTGGTACAACGCACATCAATAGCCCAGGTTATGGAGTGCCCAGTGACAATATCGAGGCACAAGCAATTAAAATACCGAAGGCTCGCGAAATGTAGTCATAATTGCTAAGGATTCTTCACCCTCCCCCCTTTGTCTTTTCCTCATACTCGAACAAGAGACCGGAGCTCTTCGAGCTATATTACCCCTTTCATATCCCCTTAAAACGTGCAATTAACTCATATGTCGAAGCATTGTCTGTTTTCCAGTTTAGGTAGTACCTGAAGTGGTCGACATAAACCTGAAGACAACGGCGACTGACCTGTAATCAACGAATCTATGCACTTGCACTTCAAGTACCACATCCTGTCGACACACAACGTTCACGGTTAAACACGCAAAATGGCGCGGACAGAGATTGTCTACGCCCTTTTGCGCAGTTAACCATGAGCGCAATCCAACTCGCCCAATTTTCTATTCACACCCAATGTATCACCCGCCCAATTTCTCTGCATTTGCACTGTGCCGTCGTAGCAGTTTAGAAGGTGAGCTAGCGCACTACTCTTCTCGAATGTTATATACCACAAGTGCCGATGAATGCGATGTACAGCTGGTGTATCACTTACTTCTCTTTCCCTCTTTCCTGCTGTGCGCTATATATTGCACACGTTACTTGTAATAAACGTCTTTTGCTTGGCTGCTCTGCTTACGAGCAAGTCCCCCATTACGACCTCCCTCGTAATCATATCGTTGTTTGGGCCAGTCTTTTTTTTTTTATCACATTGTGTGATCTAACTACCCACAAACTTTCCAACATATGAGTTGGTGCGGGAATGCAGTAAAAAAAACACCTGGGCATTAGCGCCAACGACCTTTAGTGAGGAGCTGTGGGAGATCTCGCCGTACTAGCCGAGTCTGGAAAACCAGCGAGAGCTGGTGTATGCCGTGTTCAGCACGTGGCGTATCAACTGCTTCCTGGACTAGGGGAGGCTGCATTTTGCAGGCGGAAAACTTCACTTGCTCTTATGGTGGCACTGGCTTCCCCCCAAGCCGGCAATGGAAACTTACATCGAGCAAGGGTGGGTCACAGCAGAGCTGATGGGCACCTAGCCGGCCCTGGCTTGGCTAAGCTTCTGGCCTCTTGCCTGTCTCTTTCACACCCCTTGCAATAGATACTATAGGTGGCTATGCTTGCTCTCTCTTTGTATATTTATTAGTCTGCGTCTTTCTATTTTATTCTATCCATGTCTTTTTGTTTCTTTGTATTTAACTTTTCCTGTATTTCTTCTCTTTCTTTCCGCGTCTTTCTCTCTGCTGACGTTTTGTCACCTTCTATCTTTTTCGCTCCTCGACCATGAAAACTCTGCTGTAAAGCTCCTATAGCGCGTATGTGCCGTAGGGATTGGGTGAATCCCACTACACACCACGCCCGTTGAATAAAAGTTAACAAGGAAACACAAGGGTGACAAACACCGATTCGGGGCCATACGCTTCAGCTTTACTTGTTAACCATCTGCACAGAGTGCTTGTGCGGCGATTGAACGCGTGCCGGTTCATGATGAGCATACTTTTCTATCTGCGACAGACGGCAAACCTCGACCATAGCAGCTCTGCTGTAAAAGATAAAGAGCGGCCTGGGGCGCACCCATACACGGCGCTCACGCCTCCTGGCCAAGACAGTTCGTCAGATCGGCCCTTGACCAAAGTGTTTTGCTTCTTGTTTCCTCCCTGTTATCTCCGAGGGCTCCGCATGACCACTGGAACTAAACCTACTCTCTCTAGAATCTAAAATAACCTTATCCTTTCTCTCGGTTGTCAGTTTGAAATGTTCCACGGCGTGTGATCGACGTACAACAGAAGGTTAACGGCGATAGACAACAACTCACACCGACGTCTTCGGCACGAAAAAGGAACTGCCTGTTGAGGTTGGACTTCTCAACCTTGTCCGTGTCCGTGACGAGGATGCGACCGCTGAATGCCCCGATGCCCATCATGGCGAAGTTCTTGAGTAGCTCACAGCCAATGGCCCCAGCTCCGACCTGAGCCATATGATGGAAATATCAACGCTGAGATACGCGATATTGCTTCGCATGGAAAGCCCTGTCAGATGTTGTCATTTCAATTTCAATAAGAGTTTTCCGACATAATTGACGTATTTTAGGCATCGTAAGCAACGAACTGCGCTCTCATGCGATAACAGTGCCGTTCTCTCCTTTCACTTTTGAAATTCTGAAGGTGGCAATTGGCCCGCTTTACCGTCACGGTGCAATCTCCATGCTTGAGAGCACCATAAAAGGACCGAAATCGCTAAGCATTTCTTTCACGAAATCATGAAGCCGTTTGGTATTGGCTAGGCACTTGAAGACCTTTTTCCAGCATCACGATTGAGTAGAAATTGACCTCAAGAACACTTGAAGCGTAAGGAATATTAGTGAACACAGACCCATGATCTCTACACAGTGCACATCTTTTTCATAACTCGCGAGTGCACTTCTCTAGCTGGAAATTCGAATGACTGATGCCAATATCTGTAACCATACAAATAAAAATGAAGTTTCGGCTGCAATGGGGGCTTGTCTGCTAAGTATACTTATATTCACTATACCACCGCCACTACATTTTTCACATTACATAGCGCCTGTGCACAAGCGTTTGTACACGCTATTTTCAGAAATGACCATGGCTATCATAGCTGGGCAACTGCGCCACAAGAAAGCAACCTTTACATTTATAACAAGAGTATATAACGACAAAACAACACTAACATCGGGCGCTTATTGTGAGCTGAGACTAAGTGGTGACTTCTTGGATTCGTTCCTCTGCCACCTAATAACTCAATGACCGTCTGGGATGAAAATCTGATCGAATAATTTTAGTAATGAGAGAAACTACAGGTTACACTGCGGTCATTTATAATGATAGGGAACGGACAAGCAAAATCGTTTGAGGTAATTAAGCCTATACGGACAGTCCGTTTTCCCGATAGGGCACTTAGCAGACACGACCCAGATTTTTACTGCGCAACGAACGCTCCCCCTTGGCAGTGATTAAAACTGCAGGGGCTGATTCCAAAAGAGCGTGGATAATTTGCAACAAGGATTTTTCGATCTGAGAAGCCTATAAAAAGTACGATTGCCTCCTCCAACAACGCTGAGAATTGTTAGCAATTCCGATCACCCTCCTCGCAAACTGTTCATTACGCTCAACGTACTACTTTCACACTATAGTGAAAATGTGGCTAAACCACCTAATTTTGCCATTTTCAACCGCTTTTTAATATTAAAAAACGAACGGTAGAACAAGTCTTCCCAACGCTCGTTGTCACCTGATATCCTTTTAGCGCCTCGCGGGCCAGGCGCTCGTGGTACTTCTTCAACTTATCTACCGGTGTCCCGCAGCTAACTCGTGCTGCCCGTGGCCTTCGTGATCAGCTACTTAACGGACGTAATCGCGGAGGCTGTGCTGCCATTCGTGAGCATCGGATCATACGTCAAGCGAAGCCGGCGCCACTCTTCTGTTGACTACACTCGAAGGTGTATCGGCACATCTTTTAACTGAATAGGGCGCGCACACATGCAGACACGGACACTAGAAGAAGAAAACGCACACAACGCAGGCGCCACTCGTAACTAAAGTTTATTGGAACGAAAGGCATGTACTATCGCGCTCAGTATGAGCTATACCGCGGGAGCGCGTGGCCAAGCGCACTGTTGTGTAGTACAGTGGCGCCGATCATGACATATTTTCGAGTGTTTAGCTGTTCCTTTCAGTGCGCATCGCCTTCCCTTGCTTTCACGCTCGCCCTCGTTTTGCCAGATCGTGATATCAGCTCCAAAATGATAACTGCCCCGTGGCTTGATACACTAACTTCAATTTTTTTCTTCAGTAAAGCTAAATAAATGGCAAAACGTTCCTTCAAATAAAGGAAGTCGGGGATGAAAGCAAGCAATTGGGAGTGATGCGCGCTCACAGGAACAGCCACACTATATCCCAATAACTCTAGAATATGCCACGATCGGCGCCACTGTACAACCTTGCAGTGCACTGGGCCACGCGCTCGCGTGGTGTAGCTCATACTGAGCGCGATAGTACATATATGCTTGTACATATATGTTTTTTTGCTGTTTCACTTGCCAGGTCATGTGACATAAGTGATATATATGTACATGCCTTTCTTTCCAATAAACTTTAGTTGCGAGTGGCGCCTGTGTTGTGCGCGTTTTCTCGTTCTAGTGTCCGTGTCTGTGTGCGCGCCCTATTCAGTTAAAAGATGAACCAATACCAACTAGCCCAATGAGCCGTGCTAGTGCATCGGCACATTTTAGGTTAGAAAAGATTACAATAAAAGAACGTCTACTGTATTTCAACGCTGATATGAAGACCATTAACCGTCGCACCAGCAAAAAGGTCGCGTGATCGCAATCACATGCTCTTTCGCTTTTTTTTTTTTTTTTGCCGCGTGAGGCGCCAAAAATGACTAATGAAGAAGTCAAAATCAAAATCCGCGTCTGATGAGAAAAACAGGGTTCGGTTTATCCAGTACGACATACAGTCTTTCTATTAGTAGTAAGATTATCTAAATTCGAGTTCTGAGCGGTTGTCTGTCCCTTCAAGTACCGAACCACTAGGCTCGCGGCAGGCCCGTAGCCAGGGGGCCCCTAGGGCCCCCCCTCCCCCCGAAATTTGGATGGAGGGGGGGTGTTTTACCAAGAAAAAATAATAAAAATAGGTGGTTTTCAAGGTTTTAAACAGGTGGGCCCCCCCCTCCGAAAAACATTTCTGGCTACGGGCCTGGCTCGCGGAGCCCTGTACATTCGTACGCCCTGTACTGGACCATGCTCTGGGCGGGCGGACCATACCAGTACCATACCGCGTGGTGCGGTACCATGTCGGTAAATATGTACATAGGTACCGGCGTAGGGAGACAACGAATGGATAGATTGCAGACATTGGATACTTCTCACCACAAAGTATTGCATTGCTAACAGCATGCGCTGCACGTCCGCCCCAAAGACGCAGGCCTGCGCGCCGTACCGCGTAAGCTCCTGCAGAATGAAAGGAAGAGAACAGGAAGATATGCCATGTCATTTGCGTTACATCATATGTATAAAAAGAAGCGTTTTGCAAGTGAATCAAAGCTAAATGCAAGACACTATTACTGTTTACCATTCTGTGCCTTCATTCTCTGAAATTATACAGGGTGTTTTTTTTTAGACAATATAGATTTTTTTATAAAAATCTAACGACAGTAAGGCTCGAGTCGTTCTCACACACGAACTCTACGTCAAGGTGGAAATAGTTTGCCTCATCTAAGATAACATTAACGCAACTATATAACAAAAGCTTCTTAATTAACTTTTGAATTATTACTTGAGGGCCGTAGTTTATATATTAGAAAGTTGTATAGTGCATGACAATTTATGGCGTACTCATTTTTTTAGCAATCGCGCAAATTGCACGTAATTTGTGATATTAATAATCGAGTCTAATATCTAAACTAACCACGCCCGGCGCGCAGGAAATGCGGTATCTGTTACGTCAGACCGGAACTGCCCGTGACAAGGAAGTGACGAAATCTGAATGAAGGCGCGTCGCGGCCGTATCTTTTGTGAAACGCGGTAAGTCATCTCGCTTGCGCCTGCGGACCGCATAACCTTTGCGTGTGGTGTTTGCTGCTAGTCTGCTTCTTTCCAACTGTGCGCAAGAAAACCGCAAATACCAACCTTTTCTTTCTCTGTGAAGCATAAAATGCGGGAGGCAGCCACTGCGGCGCCTATTCCCGCAGACAGGCGAAATAGCTATTCGCGCATGTTTGTCGTTCGAGAATGAAAACAGATAAGCAGCACACATCGCACATTAAGAACAAGCTGTCTACTCGTGCATTTCGGAATGTTTGCCCATTTACCTAACCAGATTCTGCTTTGGTGAGCCTTGATTCAAATTTCGTCACTTCTTTCTCGCGGTTAGTTCGCGTCTGTCGCACCACAGGCCGCGTTTGCTGCGCGCCGGGCGCGGTACGTTTCGATATCGCACTTAAAATTCGATGATCAATATCTCAAATTGACTGCAACTTTCGTGATTCCTAAAAACGTGAGTATGCCATGAATTGTCATGTAGCCTACTACAACTTTAAGAAAAGCGCGAAAAAACCACAACAGACAGGTAGGAAGGAGACACTGTCTGTTGTGGTTTTTTCGAGCTTTTCTTAAAGATGAACTTCAACCAACTCGCCCAACTGTCCCTGCTAATTTAGCCTACTACAACTTTTTAATTTGAGCAACAGTCCTCAAGTTAATACTTCAAGAAATAATTAGCGAGTTTCTGTTAATTATTCACGTGGATGTTTTTTTAGATGCGGCAAAGTATGTGCGACCCGACGTAGAGTTCGTGTGCGAAAACGTCAGGGGCCTTACTGTCATGGGATTTTTACAAAAAAAAAAAGTGTACTGTCAAGGAAAAAAAATGAAGGGAAAACCTGTAGAATTGCTACCTCAGGACGTTTTCTTTTCGAGGTGTAAATATTGCCATGTGTGTTTATTGCTTTCTTACCCGCAAAGACTTAGCTACGCTCGACGCAGAAGGTACCGCAATGTTTTAGATGCTTCGAGATTGTTTGAGCTCATTCAGTTAACATTACACGCAAGACGCGAACAGTCAAGTTTATTCGAGAGACTACACGAGCACCAGCGATAGCGCTGGAAGGTTTGATGGCCACTGTATGAAAAGACGACGCCTTGCGCCGGTGATCAGATTATCGACGGCCGACGCTGTGTTTGGCGCTATCAGTGTACAGCGTGCATAGTTGTAGTTCGCGTTTTCGTTTTCCGGGCACAGGTTCGCCCAAACAAGGAGTTTCATCTTGAACACGTCGACTGCTGTCTTCGTCAACGTCCCGACCACGTTACAATATACATAATTATAAGCATTGCACATTACACTTGTACGCAGTGATAGTTTAGTAATTTTCCTATTATCAAACGCAGACACTTCATTATTTGACCGCACCGGCAACCGTAACCAGCTTTCATCAACAGGTCAACTTGTAAATAAGCTACTTTTTTAAATAGGGGGAATGAGGTGCCTCAGACGGGATCCCCACCGGTTCGATAGGGTATCTATCTTTGTCAAAAACGCCTCGTCATCCTTGGCGTGTTATTCTTAAAAGTTTTAGCGACTGACGTCACGTGGTGTTGTTATAAGTGACTGCTGCCTAGCGGCTGCCTGCAAGAGAGGAAACTGGGATGGAAATCGGTGATGCCATTTTGCTTAAGTGAGCATAGTGGTGGGGGGGGAATTGAGGTTCTGGAAAAGTCTGTTCTGGTCATCTTTCTTCTGTTCGTTCAACTTCTTCTTCAGGCTCCCAAATGAGCATTAGCTTTCTTTCATGAAATGTTCGGGCTACCCAAAACATTCCATTAATGTATTCCAGCACTATTAATGGCAAAAAACATCGCTATAGAAAGTCCCCCGATTGGTGTCAATATTGCGATAGTAGCAGCACGTGTTGAACCCCAAGAAAATTCTGATCACCTTCATTTATCTCTAACAACGAAGAGGAAAGCGTGTTTTAAATTCGTGTTAGAGTAAAGAGAGACTTTTTCCGCTTTCAAATAAAAGAAAGGCGCTCAAAGTTAACACTTATAATGTCTCGAAGGCAGCTTTGCAGCTGCTGTGCCTGTTGTCACGTGATCATAGAGGGTGGTGGCGAGCTTTGGGTTGGGCGGAGCCTGCACGCCGCGACGTTGCAACAAGCGCATCAGTATGTCGACGCCGCCTAGCCCTGTTTACAAACATGAAATAGGTTTACAGCTTAGAGGAACATTTATTTGAAAAATTTGGCTACGCGCGGGGAGACAAGTATTGAAAATGTGCGGGCTACCCACCAAGACATTTTTTCCCCCTCCAGTGTTGCTAGGCTACGTCGGCGCACGAAAGAGGAAGCCGTAGAGGGCATGTGCTTGTAAACAGCGAAACCGTCTTTTATCTGACGCCCAATGCAGCTCACCATTTCTGTGACAGACCCGTCAGGACCACCGAACATCTGTGGGAGGCACTCGAAGGCATCGAAGTAGAACCACTGGTGGATGGGAGTGAACTTGCCGCTGCACGCCTGCGTGAAAGAAACAACAGCGTTGTTTGGCAAGGTGCCATGAAAAAAGTACGCGGGCAGACAACTGAGCGGTGAGGTCATGCAGTTTAGCATGTTAATTGAAATTAAAGTGCTTGCCGGTTATATATACGAGGTGTCAAAAAAAAAAAGAAAACGCCAGGCCGTTGCGGAAACGCGCAGCACAGTCACAGCGAAAGCTGGAAGAGCGGCCTTTCTAGAGCCTTTTTTAAACGCTCTTGGGGAAACTACTACAAGCTCACTTGCATGGTACCCACTACGCCATAAATCACCATAATTTTTGTGCAGTGGAGAAGCGTTCACTATGCCATTATTCGTCATTCTTCGGAAAAGCGCGGTACCCGCTACATACTTGTAACGCATTATGCGCATTTTGTTGATGCTGTGGATGAAGACGACGAAGAATTATGCCTGAGGCTTTTGTAATGGGTTGGAGCATTGACCGAACCATTCGTTACGCAATTCGCATTGTGTGACACCTGGTTGTTCTAAAACTTTACTGTTCTAAAGCACTTAACCACACATGTTAACGCGATTCCTTACCCGACATGAAGCCTGCATAGGGTCAGTGTGCAACGCAGTTTCAAGCACTGGCGTAGCTCAGTGGTAGAGTACTGGGCTGCCACGCAGAGGGCCCGGGTTACATTCCCATTCTGTCCAAGGTATTTTGTATTTATTTAGTTTTTTTTTCTTATTTCGCGCGATAGTGGTTACGGACACCGGCGGCGGCGGCGGCGGCGGCGGCGGACAACTACGGCGCAAAAACGGCCCTTGTTGTGATCTCATAATAGCTATCGCTGTAAAAGAAACCGAACTTTTGCTATAACACCTTCGCTGTTTATGGTACAACATTTTAAGTGCTGCCCCCCCTCAAAGGCAATTCACTGTTCCCATCATTTCTTCCATTTTTGGAAAGCCTCCTGGAACGCACTTTCTGGAATGGCCGTGGAAGTCTCTTCACGAATTGTCCTGAATCTCCTCTACGGTTTGGAAACGACGTCCTTTCAACGTGGTTTCAACATGAGTGTGATATTTTGCTAAGTATCTGCGGACAAGGAGCGACGCGGGAGCCGAGGCGTTGTCATGATGCAACATCCAAGCCTCGTTTCCTCACAATTCAGGCCTCTTGCTGCGCATAGAATCTCTCAAGCGGGCTAGGCTTCCCTGATAAACTTCTTTGTTTACCATCTGACCATGTGGCACAAATTCCCGATGCACAATGGCTTTGCAGTCATAAAACACAACCAACGTAATCTTCAGTTTTAACCGACTCATGCGTGCTTTTTTTGTGCGAGGAGATCCATTGGCAACTTACTGCGATGACTGCACCTTCGTTTACACATCATATCCATAAACCCATGTCTCATCGCATGTTATGATGTTCTTAAAGTTTTCATCGTCATTGGCAGCGGCGAGCACTTCCTGGCTGATTTCGACACGGGTCTGCTCCTGTTCGTCAGCCAACAATCGCGGCACGAATTTTGCACTGACACGGCACATCTAAGCATATGTCATAAAAATTTCACGACGTGATCCTACGCTGAATAAAGCTTGATTCTTGCACCTGTCTGTCATTACCAACATTTTCATGTGCATTGTCGCTTCCATTTGCCATCTATCAGCAATTTATGTTTGAGCGAAATAGCGTTACACACGCCATATAGTCTTAGGTTGTCGCTTAGTACAGGAGCAGCCTTATATACAGTCTATCGGCGCGGCCCACTTATGCAAAGCGAGTGCGGTTGCAACTTGCAGAGCAACGAACTTGGCAGCTCACCTTCATGACTTCCTGTGCCGCTATGCTGCCAATGACAGACTGCATGGGACACAGAGAGCCAGATGAGACGCAAGACAGCAGAGCGAGGATCCCCTCGTCGACTTCCTTCAGAGGGTTGGCCTGGAGGACGTTCTTGTCCTTGGCAAGCTGTACCACTTCGGCTGCGTCGCGCTGCGTCCGCACAATCAGCGACCGTCGTAAACAAGACTCCTTTACAACACAACGTTCAAGGTGTTAACATAGTGATAAAACTCGGACAGACCACGTTGCGGGACAACGCGCGGAGATTAAAAATCAGAAGCGCATTTTCCGAACCTTCTAAGCAACTATGGTTTAGTTCCGCACATATTTATATTGTAGTTCAAAACAAAAAATTTAAGGTAACTTTGCAGCCCTTACTCCTATCCAAGGACGAACGCAATTGTTAGACGAGTATACCATATTTCACATGTTAATTTTGTGTTTCAAGTTCTTAGATTGCGACGTAATTTTCGTTGATACTTCAGATATTGTCGAAGCCCATACACCAGGAGAGGAAGAAAAGTGGACTAAAAGATAACTTGCCACCGGCAGGGACCGTTATCGGTGGGAAGTCGTCTTTTCGTCCGCTTTTCTTTCTTCACATTTACATTACAATTCTAATAACATCCCCTATACTTTCCTTGGCATCATTGTCTGTTAATTAATATTGTGTTACAAAGAAAAACAAGCCCTTAAATTTACACTTCTTTCCTTCATTCATAGCGAGGGTCTCGTTCTGGCAGACTTGATGCTTTCAGGTAGTATGCGAGGGAATTATTAGTCAGCTGCCAGCTCGTTGCGAGATCACGTGCTACGTGACGCCAACAGGCAAAAAACAGTGTTCCACACTCGCCGCAATGGCTACTGGCGGCTCTGATTGACGCTCCCACGTTTGAATGCACATAAATACCCTATAAAGAGGACGGAGGGATGAACGCCACCGCAGCTCAGTGGTACAGCAGTGGACGCGTTATTCTAAAGTCGCAAATTCGGTCCCTGCCGGTGGCAAGTTATCTTTTCGTCCACTTTTCTTTCTTCCCATTTACATTACAATTACTTCTAATAACATCCCCTATACTTTCCTTGGCATCATTGTCTGTTAGGTCTCATTAATATAAAGTGACATAAAGAGTCGCCGACGAAGCTAGGTCCTAAGGACCATGATGTCTACGTTGAAGTCGCCGACTAGTATAAAGAGTTTGTGCTTGTAGGTGTTTTATATTGTTTCGTAACACTTATGATTGATGTTCATCTATTGTAAACCTTTTTTTTATTCCCGTACACACATATGTTTCGACTATAGCAATGGTTTTCTATATACCGGGACAACGGACAGTGAGAGTCGACGACAAAGCTAGGTCCTAAGGTCCATAATGTGTACGTTGAAGTCACCGACTAGTATAAAGGGATTGTGCTTGTAGTGTTATATTGTTCTGTCAGAATTATGATTGATATTAGTGTATTTCTAAGCCTTTTTTTGTGTTTCACATATGTTTCAACTATACCGTGACAACGGACACCGTTCACGTCATGGTGTGATGCATCATCTAAGAGATCAATATCTCTAATTGCACTTTTTTTCAGTCATGAAGACTGGTATAATGTGGCTTAAATACTGATGCTACGGATTCCTTTGTTGCGTCCTTTTAAATGTGTTCCCGTAATATACGTAAATGGTGCAGGCCGTATAAGAACAATTTATCGAGTTCGATGCCCCAAATGGGTAACATACATCGTACACTTCAAATACACAATGACTCCATATGAACGTAAACGCTTCGTTGTGAGCTACAACACCGACGTGGCGTTCAGTGCTTCCTTACCACGTCCCAGGGACGCGGCAGTCGCTGGTGCGTCTCCTGAAAGGCGTGCAGAGCCTGGAATCCCAGATGCAGCTGCGCGCCGCGGTCTGCATTCGCCGAATCACATAGGACGAACTCGGGGTTCAGCAACGATTCCTTCAGGAGTTTCTAAAAGAATAATAATAAAAGAAGGCCCGTGAAAGCAGAAGTTGGCGTTTTCCATGAAGGAAAAAAACTTTGCAGTTTAGGAGAACGGCCCCCCGATATCAAGTCTATCGGTGAAAGACGTCCCCAAGAGAGCCATCCAACTCTTTCCCAGGGAGCTCAACAAAGTGCCAGTTCATCCGAGCGTGTACGAGATGTACAGGTTTCACGCTGGAGGCATAGGACGCCCATTTTCGCGATAGGGAGGCGTATCGGAAAACGCTCAAAGATGAAAGCCTCCATGAGGAGGCTTTCATCTCGAGTGGACAATGCTGCGTTATTTCGTTGTGTCATGACTGCAGAAAGCGGAGCGATATTCCGTTAGTTTCATTTGTGTAATATGTACAATTCAATTATGGTAACTTGGTTCTAGGTACCTGGAACGCTTTTATAACGCGATTCAAGTTAAGTTGGTGTCTGGCAACTACAAGATACGAAGTAAGATAGTCGCTTACAAACGTCATATCCTTCGGCATCTTGTACTCGGTAGCAATGCCGCCTGTGCCCGTAATGCCGTTGTACTTCGCCATGACGGAGAATCGATGTGGCGCTAGGTGAAAGAAAAACAAAAAAAGGAAGGGTAAATAAGGCAGCTATAAATGACATCATTGCACTAGAGTCGATTACGCCACCTCAAGGGCCCCTGAATCAATTCCGGTATTTCTTTTAGCCTTTCAAGTAAACTTGCTCATGAGTCCAGAATGCAGTGATGACCGACAATACCAAACGCATAACGCTACTAGTCGGGGGGGCGCGCCACAAAACAGAAAAAAAAATCCCATGCTCCTCTTCGGGCCATTCGGTTTCTCCGGTGTTGGTCGTGACGTCATCACCCGTATCTCGTCATATCAGCACGAACAAGAACCTGCCTGCAGTAGATGAGGAGGAAAGCCGAATCGACGAACGGAACAATAGCGAAGGAAAGCGAAACGAGCGAGGGCGGCGTTTAGATGATCAAACGCCTGTAACTCCGTTATGATGGCCCCATTTTGAAAAATTCTCACGGCTACGTGTTTGTTGTAGACTCGTGCACAAGTGCAACACTAACACTAAATTTGGACCTGTGGGTGGTTTAAGGGAATTTTAGTAGGTAATTCGGCAGGGTCTAGTCTAATTATGCACCATGATTCATCATAGCAATACTACACCTATTTCAACACGAAGACCACTACACATGGCGGAAAAAACTGGTAGTCCCTCAGGGCCTTTTTTTACTATTAGTGGTATCTTACCATTGATGATACATTGCCATGAATGGTATATTGCCATTAATGCTGGCGATGGTTATAAGGCGAACGATGAAGAAGTTGACGATATTCAGCACGGAAGGGAGGAGGCCACTCTACAATGTAGGAAAAGGTGACAGCCATCTGGGGCCTATCTTACCATTAATATCTTACCATTGCTAGTACATTACGGCTGGTATATATTATATGGTATAATACCTCTGGTGGTAGTGATGATAACGAGAGTGATGATGTTCACTAAGGATGGCAAGTTACTGTTATTTCAGTCAGTGTAGACATTTGGGCTTAGTCTTGGGGCTATTTAAAACTCGGAAGAGTCGTTAGGCCCCTGCCTCACGGATATTTTTCTTATGTCGTTTTATGCGCACATCACATTAGCTTTCCTAACTAAAGGCGATAGAAACGCGCTATCGTCGCACTTCAAGCTTAAGACTGGCACAACGAAAAATACACAAGGTCTGGATAGGTTCTGTTAAGAAAAGCCTAACACCTAATAGTAGCTAACCGTATTGAGAAAACAGTTTTATAGCTGTATCTAAAAGCCACTGCCCGCTACAGAAATGCACAAGACGGAATACTAACGCAACCGTGTTCCCTTCTTGGCATGAGTTTCCTTTACCAATTCTCAGGTCTCTATTTAGCCACGTCTTTTCCCAAGTAATCGATAGTGCCCGCAAACTACGGTGCATATGCACTTGAGCTACATTTGGTCAAAACGAAATCTAGTGAATCTAGACGAAAAGAAGCTTCACTCACATAGAACTATGACCTCCATGGGCGGGCCGTCGTTGATCTCGGTCATGCCTCGGACTTCGGAGAAGGTGACGTAGTCGCCGTCTTCGAAACCGTGCCGCGCCTTGTGTAGGGTGGTGACCACTCCTTGCTTCTCGTACGTAGGCAGGTGGCGTGAGAAGGTGGTATTACAGAATGGATGCGAGATGTTATCGTAGAGCTAAACTGCCCTATGCTTTCGCTGAGAGCACCCACCACAGGTCTTTCAGCGACAACAATCGATTTCGGTGGAATACGAAGACAAAAGTTGTTTGCCGGTTCGACAACTCAGGCATGTATCAAAGGCGCGACGTCAGAACTAAAACAGTAGTGTAAAAGCCTGTCTTGTATGCTCCATTTTCTCGATATCGCGGGAAAATGTTTCTTGAACTTTTAAAGCATTTGCCTCATTTTCGGTGCGAATTGGGTTCGGAAATTGCCTTCACGGCACAGCTTCCCGAGAATGCAATGCCGTAGTTTCTACCCACTCCAGGTGGCGCCCTCATATCACACTACTTAGAGTTACTGTATATGCTACCTTATATACAGTAACTCACCACCATTCGCTCTCTGAAATTCATGCAAGAAGGCCTGCTTCCATGATGTTTCCAACTTCTTGAGAGGAAAAGCCAACGTCTTGGGGCGTATCGCAATACCGAATGTTCGATGTATGAAGTGTGTCGGCTATTTTGGTTCAATATTTTTTCTATGCTTTGACGTGAAAGCAATGTGTTCGTTTATCACGTGATGTCAAGGTCAATTCGATTTACCCGAGTTTTATATAGCCGGCGTTGGCTGGAAATTGTATTTCTTTTTTTTATTTATCTCTTAAAACGCAGCGCCCATGCTTTAAATGGAAGCCCCGTACAGTCAACGACTCTTTTTGAGAACTGCTGACGCTATCCGCCGAGGTGCCTATGGAGTTGAGCTGCTAAGCAATACGATGCGGGTTCGATTCCTGTGCGACTGAGATCGCATCCTGGCGGGGGAAGAAATCGATGACCATCCGTGCTCCTACACTTAGACACACGTTCAAAAAATACAAAGAAGTAAAAATCAATTCAGAGTCCGATACTTTATGGCGTGCTTATAGCCAAATTGTGGTTTAGGCACTAAAAGAAAGAATAATTCTCAAAGTCTCGCATTTAACAATAAATAATTGAAACTGCCAAGTTACACAGCATAGACATTTATCAATAAATCATAGTTAATATCAAAGCCATGAAAATATATCTGAGAGATGTGTTCTTGATGAGCGTACTCGGGATCTTGAGATGAGTAGCTTTAGTTCTAGGTAAATTATTTTAGAAAAGATTTAACACGAGAGAACAGTTAACACCTACCTGGCTGATGGAACTAATCATTACCGACCGTGGGGGCTCTCCGTTGTCGTCAAGCACGCGAAATTTTTCGCCGAAGTCGCAGAAGATTTGCCTGCGGAGAGAAGCAGCAGCGTTGGAAAAACATATATACTAATTCGCGTTGTATCGGCTAGGGAAATGAGATGCAACGGGGACTGAATTCACGAAACATCTTAGCTGGCTGATATTCGCAAAAACACGTAACGCTTGGAATTGCCCGTAAAGGAGTCCATTCCTAACGCTAAATATATTAGCAAAGGTGGCCGGCCATTGGCAAGAACTCATAATTTCCACCATTCCTAAAGCTTAACATATCATTAGCAAAGGTCGCCGGCTATTGGCAAGAACTTACCAAGTTGAACCGTTGTGAATGAGTTGGGTCCTTTATTTCGTCAATGTACTTTGCTGTTGCCCGGCCGACTCCTCTAACGATATGTACAGCACTACGATTGGCCAATATATTCTCTGACGAACGTTTACCACGTCAGACGCTTTTGTGAATACGGGCCCTGCTCGCCATTCGCTATCATTGAAGGTGCTGGCACCTAAACCAATCCGAGCTCAAAGGTGAGAAAGTTATTTCATTCTCGCCCTCACTTGCCTCCGCACATACGCTATTTGCAACTCGGCGCTTGTTTTATATGCGTGGGCAATGCGAATACTGATACTTACGAGGACTTCGCGCTTCTCGACTACCTTGTTACTATACTCGTGGACAACTTTTCTTGGCAATGAAGGGAATGCTACGGAGCCAAAGTGGGCGTGTGCCGCCGCTGAAGGATATAGTCTCATAACTGCGTCCGTGTTTTCGGCGTGAAAATTGTAAAAAACATCGCTTCATCTTCTACGGGACGCTGTTTATAAAGAGACGCAGCACGCATCAAGGAGTTATTCATATTTGTTTTACTTTGTGCAGTGTCATTTCACGTTTTTGCACGTGTGAAAACGTCGCACGTTTTACGTGCACCTCCCAGTAAAAATGGCGTCTTCGTCTTTAGGTGAGCGCTCGTCGCCCTCCAGCTATTCCGACGACTCGCCGAAGGAGCTTGTGACGAATTTCACTCACAAATGGCTGTCTAAGCAGACGAAGCAAATGGCATGCAATCTTACTATTCGAAAACGGCTGTCATTCGAAACGCGAGCCGAACCGGACTACTTAGCGGAGGAGTACGTGTGCAGTAGCTCCGCCCCCGTAGCTTTCCCTTCATTGCCAACAAAAGTTGTCCGCGAGTATAGCGCAGTACAAAACGCGAGATGAAATAATTTGCTCGCACACCACAGCAAAGCGAGACAACGTTCTACGGGGAAAGAAAAATAAAAGCCCTTCGACTCTCTTTTGCTACATATATGAGTGTTAGATATACACACTCCAAAAGAGATTTAATGTTTCTCTTTAAAGATCGTTGTGCATTTGAGGGCTGTGGGTGGCAACAAGAAGTCACAGGACTTTTTTCTTAAAGTCGGGCAGCCGACGAATCGCAACTGATATTCTTCATACTCAGGACCAATCAAATTCTTGTGTTTGAATGACGTCACGTCAACCACCCTGTCGGCGTCACAAAGGGCGGCGAAAAGAAGGGAAACACCAGGCGACAATAACGTGCTAGCTCTCCGCATTTCTGGTGTTTGTTTAAGGGCTCTGTCCCCTTCAGGCGCCGTGTGTACAGGTGTGCACACCAACTTCGGCGGCGCGCCACGCACCACGTGTTATTTCACTTGGCTTGAAACGCACAGTGCACATTTGTGGAGGTTTCTTGAGCAGACGACTAGCGCTCATTTAACTTCGTTATGCTGCGTATTGCTGCAGAGAATCACTTTGCTGGAGACACTACCACTTTCGACGATCGTTCGACGTGCTGCGTTCCAGGACCAATGTCAAGGGTATTTTTTTTTCTTTGCCCGAAACAAGTGCAACCAAAAAGCTAAATTTGCATGCATTTCGGGCCTAATATTTGGTTCTTTTCATGCAAGGATTGAAGCTTACCGATTGTACGATAATTAGATACTTAATTACACGCTAATTAACATTCATTACTGAAACTCAGAGAAAACAATACATTTATTCATTTTCTTTCTTGGAATGTAATACTGAGTGCCTTGGAATCATGCCATGCGAATTTGACGCATTTCGAGAGAGTGCATCATAATTCGTAACTGAAGGGGATATCAGCGCTCATAGCGACATACGCACCCAGCCAGGCCCTTGGTGTCGGCGACGATCAGAGGAATGTTGCTCTCGTGGGTGAAGGCTGCGATGGACTGTTGAGTTTCCAGCGGGGTCTCGGTCAGGACGACCAACTGGTGAGGCAGTAAATAAGTGTTCAGCTTAAGATTCACTACTTCGCATGAAGAAGCTGAAACGTGTTAATGAGGGCTCTTATTAAAATCTTTTCCTCCACCAATTTATTGCATATTCAGACCTCGCAGTTCTGCAGCGCTGTGTTGGCGAGAACAAATTAAGCGTTCGAAGGCCGATGACTTGCGAGAACAAATTAAGCGTTCGAAGGCCGATTACGTCCTTGACAGCTATTCCATTCCTGTAGTACATTACGCTGCGCTTTGGATTTTGCTGTGTCATATTCAGTTGCCGCTAAATGTCTCGCCCGTACTCATATGTCAAGCTGCGCTACCCTTCGGCCTTTACTATAATACAGTCGAACCCACTTATAACAATACTAAGTGCCCCGAAAGTTCCATTATAACCGATACTTACTATAAACGGGTTGCACGAAAAGAAGCAAAATAGGGGGGATGGCAGGCTGCAGGGTTGCCGTTGGTGGCTACTTTGCGCCGAATTGGCTACTTTTGGACCCCGTTGGCGACGAAATTTTCCAGTTGGCGCCATGGCTCTTTTTGAAACTTGTGGTTTTACTTATTCAAAATGGTTTTATTTATTCATCAATAGTAAAGACTCTGTTGATAATACCGCTTCTGTACTATTTGGCTAGAAATTCGGCGGTAATATCAAATGACATGGCTACCTTGGCTACTTTTGGCGCGAGTTCTGGCGCCTTTTCATGTCCACCCAACGGCAACCCTGGCAGGCTGTGGTGAGAAAACTATATTATCGGATGGAATATGCCAACGGACATCAGTGATAAGAATGACAAAGCTGCCGATTTTTCGGACATGCTTGAAGATTCGGACGCTTACATGGGGCTGTCACAAGCCCCATAGAGCCAATATATGACAACGTCTGAAGTTTCGGACGCCGAAACTTTTCAAAGTTTCAACTTTTTACTCCGATTACATGTCAGAAAGTTTATATACATATGGATCGATGGATGGATGGAAACAACTTCATTGGTACTTACAGAAGCCACCGCCGCTCCCGCGCCGTAGCGGATTTCAAAAGTTCGCTTTGCCGCAGTGCCAGAGCATTATGCAGTGAAGCAAACCATGACTCTGAAGGGACGCTGGGGGGACGCTGTAGTTGTGGGCGGGGATTCAGCAGGCTGAATTTCTCGTTTTCTTCTTTTTAAGGATTTCGCGTTCCATTACCTCTTGGCACGGCCACCCAACAGCCAGAATTCATTGTTACAACTGATAATGCGACATGCAGGCATTGCTGTAAGCGGGTTATTTCTCCATAGAAAACATACAAAAGTTGACGGTGCATCAGCTTCTCATTGTTATAACCGATATATTGTTAAAATCGGTATCGTTATAAGTGGGTTCGACTTATTAACAGAAACAATATTTTTTTTAGCGGGTAGATTAGTACTCTACGAAATATAGGAGACCTTTGGAGACCTCAGCATGGAGCATTTCGTATTCGCCAGCTGTAGATCACATTATTATAATTATGTATATTAGTGGTGGTACTGAACACCGCCACGCCCTAAATGTCCTTAAAAAACACTAACAACAACCTTTGCAATCAACGCATACGGTTGTAATGGAGTCGTGTGTTGCATTTATTAATTACATGACACTATCTCCCACAACCACCTCTAGGGTTCGTAGAAACCATGTGCGCGACGATACACGAGCAAGTGTAATCAAAGGGTGCAGCAAGTCGACACTGGAAAGAGCCACATGTGCATTTTCACAGTTTGTGATGAGGCAGGAAAATTGAGGCTGACGAAACAATGCGGCGTTAACGCGCTTTGCGCGTCGCAATGAATGATGTTGTTGGACTGTTGTGTTGCTTAATTACCTATTTACAGTAATGCTAGTTCGTTATGTTGAGTTTTATAGCGCCATAGCAACAGTAACCACAATGCACCACGACAGGAGTGCGCATTGGCTATTAGATGCATACAAGCGATGATATACAGACAAGCAGGCAGATAGTGAATGACACGTATGCAGTGTCAGTTCAGACATGAGAAGATGGTTTCATTTGGTTTTATTACAGAGCCGCCCAATCGCTCCGAGATAGGCCCGTATCTACGGGATGGGGGGGGGGCGCTATGGGCCTGGGGCCCCCCCGGACTTCGGATGGAGGGGGTGTTTCACCGAGAACAAATAATGAAAATAGGTATTTTTCAAGGTTTTCAGCAAATCGCCCCCCCCCCCCCCCCCAAAAAAAAAAAAAAAAAAAAAAGAAAAGCCTGCTCCGAGATCATCATAGCTGCGATGGGGGGCAGCTGCGACACATTTATTGAGGAAAACCGCAATGCACAGTGAAGCTCGTTGCACGCATGACTTGCGTAAAAATGCACTAGTGTACTACAAAACCTCGTCTGCACGAATGCAGCGTACGGTGATGCGGCGATGGGTACGTACTGTGAATAGAAATAAAGGCGAACTTCACATATATTAGGCATCTAATACCGCGATCGAAAGGTGTTTATTGCACCAGAGTACCATTTCAATAATTCAATAATCAAGTAAACATGAGTAAGTTTGGCAAGGATAACCGAAATCGGCCTTGCGCCACTAACGTCTGAAAACTTGTGATGAATCTGCCGAAGCATCAGCTTCGCATCAGGGCGCGAAGGTAAACTTTTAGATCCACCACAAATTTTTTTTTACAAAACCTTTGTTATTTTTATTTCAACCTTAAGACTGTACGCAGTTACCAATTCTTAACCACAAAATTATTCCATTGAGTTAGCCTGAGATGATATATTCTATCGAACTGTTGCTATGAAGGGTTCAAGTTGGAACCTAGTAATCGTTTGCCTCCTCGACGTAAAACTGATGGCATACACTGACGTCAAACGTCACGACTGAATGTGCATGATCAGAAATCTAAAATGGCTTCGAATGAATAATAAAAACCTAGCTTGGCTGGCGAAATAAGTTCTTCGCACAAAATAAACTTGCTTAACCTGTCGTCCTTTTGAACAGCTTGCCTTAACGAAGCCCTGCAATATTTTTTTGTTTTTAAGGTGTACTCTTACGAAGTATCAGTACTTGTGTAACCACAACTTCACTGTTCATGTTTCCTAAGTTCACGCTATTGTATATCAACGAAAGAAACGGTAGTCACTCACGGTGAAATTTTTCAGGAAATCCATGGTCAGCGGTTCCGTATGGGCTTTCACCTGCACGTACTTATTCAGTTGTGCCAGGGAAGCCTCGCAGGCGCTTGCCCGGTTTTCGTCCACATTAGCTTCACTGAGGAAGTACTGGAACAAAGGAAACCATCGAGCGAAGGCTGCTGGGGTTATGCACGCACGATCGTCATGGTCAAGCTGTGACTGGTCAAGCGGCGATAGTAGACGAAGAGGAAGACGGACACGGGCACGCTCGCAGCCTCGCGCTCAGCGGCCGCTGACGGGCAGTCGCGGCCGAGGCTTCCACGATTAAAGACGTTTCCCTGTGTGCCTCGGTCTCGTCTCTGAGGGGTTCTGGGCCAGCCGCCGCCTAGAACCCCATACAGTATAGGCGGTAACCTATGCTTGACCCATTTCAACTATCCATATCTTGACACCTGGTGGAACGTTGTCATTTGATTTGAAGAAAATGAAATCTTTCAGAGGGTGTATTTATAAAGAATTCGCAAGGCAGGCTGTAGTTATAGCGAATATTTTGCCGCAATACAATTATTGACCAATCTTTTATATTATATTAGAAATTCCGAAAGCTGTTTCTAAACTATTTCATACACCCTGTCTGTTCTTTTGAGAGAACGCAGGTTGCTTAAAAATCAACTGTGCCATAAAGTATAATTGAAGATGTTCAACTAAATTATTTCAAGGGGTTCATATTACTGGCACGATAAATCCAAATAGTTGAGTGACGATCTAAAAAAATTTCAATATATACATACACAGCTGGTGAACTTGCAATGCGCATCCACATTAAACAAATTTCGGGATGACACCAGCGTTCATATGTATACTTACGAAGTGTGCGATTAAATATTTGAGAGTTCTGCAGTTACTTTAGTTCTTCAAGAACAAAACTGCATGGAACACCAGCAAATTATTTTTCATCACCACAAGGACGCATATCTGTTTAATTGGAAGCGCCTTGAAGAAGCACGGTCTACAATTAGCCCATTAATTCTACCGTTCAATGGTTTTAGTTAGTCCACTATTAAAAAATGTATGAGCGGCGTTAACTGAGAACGTTGTAAAGGTTAACGTACAGCGCGACTGAGGGAAGCCTAAGCGATAAAGCGCAAGGTGATGCAAAGTTGGCGAAGGTGAGCATGTTTTAGCACTGAAGGCCTGCACGTCTCCAATCTACAGCTCGCCTACCCCCTTTCCCACCACCTCATCCTCACATCAATCCTCCAAACTCTCACTTCCGTCCCCCCGCCCCCCGTCCCCGTGCTATACTATACCATAGAAGTGAACGACGTTGGACCCGTTGGGGTAGCATAGCCAAAGGAAAATACAGCGCATATACGACGAGGACTGAGAAGGACAGCAGGACAGCAGGACAGAGGAGGTCAGATGGAAGAGGCCAGCGCATCGTGTGTCGTTCTTTCTCTGTCCGCGTCGTATAAGCGCTTTTTCCTCTTTCGCTGTGCTATACATGGCTATGCTATGGCACTCCTCAGTCTCAGTTCCCTTTCCCACGCCTTGCTATACTATACCATACTATACTATACCATACTATACAATAGCATACCATACTATACTATACTTTACTATACAAAGCTGTGATATATGCTTACACCCTCTCTACTCCTCCTCATCCTCATTTCCCATTCCCACCCCTTCATATGCTACACATGACTATGCTATGCTTCACTCTCTTGCCCCTCCTGCCTTCCATCATTCGCTAGGCTGCGGACGATACTCCTCCGTTTTGAGCTGGGCTTTAACAATGCGGTAATAATCAAACTGGTGCACGGACACTAGACGAAAGTGATTCATTTCTGTTGATATACGTTACATGCTCCATGCTATTTGATATTATTGTATAGTGCTCGGGAAACTTCCACGTTATGTAAATTAAGTCGACAAATAATAGCGACTCTAGAGCCGAACAGGGAAGTTGTCTCAGCATAGCGACATCCTATAATAAAAACGAGAGCGTTGTTTTTTACCTGCGACGAGAGGTCTGCACCGGTGCACACTTGCTCATCGTGGATGGTGACGGACCTGACGCCGGCGAGGATGATGTTCTTGGCGATCTCGACGCCCAGGCCTCCCATGCCCGAAACGAGAACATCCGATTGGGCCATGCGCACCATGGCGTCGCGCCCGAGAACGTAGCTGAAACAAGGGTCGGGTTTTTTTGTTTTTACCTTCCAGTCTAAAACAGGTTCCAAGAAGCACATGCATCGCCGTGGGGGGGAAGGGGGGGGGGGGGGGGTGCTCTCACACCCTCTGAATGTTTCTACAAAGTAGCTTGAGTGCAAAAAAGTCAGTTTTACCGCAAGGGTGAAGCAATGAATGCGATCGCAACAAATTGTAATGTGATACGAAGTGAGGCTGGCAGTTAACTCTTTTGGAACCGATCTCACGTAACTCTACAAAACGCTGGTGTAAGAATACGGCCGCTACAGGGACACTTTTCGCACAGTCTCTTCGCGTTGAGAGCGCAGCACGTAGAAGTTTATACGAGCCGCCCGCTGACGGCTGCCAAGATAGCGAGATAGCGCACGCGCCCGTAAAATCAGAGTTCATAGTTGCTGCTCGAGCAACCCCCCGCCCCCCTCGCACCTTTTCATGCTCGTTAAATACGGGAGGGTTGTTTCCTCTCTGCTTGAGCATTCGACGGCCGGTCTAACAGGCGGGGGGATCTTATCGCATGCGCTCTCCGAGCGACGGAGCTGAGCCGGCTCGTGTGATCTCTGCTTCAGCCGCGTTCATCGCCCCCGCTCGCGCGCTATTACCCGCGGGTAGAACGTACGATGCACTGGGGCATCTTATCAGTTTGGACTTTACACGGGACATGACGGCGACGGCAAAAACCCATCGAGGCGGTCGATATTATCGCAATAAAAAATGCCGTGGCTGAACGCGGCTAAACGATGCTTGTCGAGCGGTATCAGCAAGCACCGCGGAAAGCATGCCGCGGCGGTGTCCCACGCATCGGCGCCCACGGGCGCCAAGCAGCGGCACGCTGTCCCCTATTCCTCGGCAGGTCTGACGCCTCGCGCTCGCTGCGCCTTCAGACCGGCCGTAAGTTCTCTTCGTATTGCCGGTGCTGAACTAACGGGACACAAGTTGAGGTCTAGAGGCGCGAGTGCCCACCGGCTCGCGGCTCTCGACGACCGACTGAAAGGGGTGCGCGGAAGAGAACAAACCGACACTGCGCATGTCCGTTGCTATGACGACGAGCGTGCGAGGAGTACGATGAGGAAATGGACGTTGATTGAGCTTCAAGGACAAAAGCACGCACAAGGTCGTTTTCTGGGTTTCTACCGGGAGGGGTGGACCTATATCTCCCTAAAAACAGAACAGTAGGAGTAGGTTACGCGGCACGACCCATTTTCCGCGACGCATTCATTGACTTGACTTTTTAAGTTCTTTGCGGAGCACAATAAAAACTTTGTGTCGCAAGGTCTCGAACACAATGCCAAACAGTGAAAAGGCATGGATATCCTTGTGTATAGCCAGGTTACTCATTCATTAGACACAGTAAGCATGAGCGACTGAGCAGTCTTTATGTGCATCTTTTAGAATGATGAAGTGCATTTGCGAAACACTGCATTTATCGAAAGTAAATTGCCTAGGCAGCCTTGTCCATCGGTCATTACATTTTGTTCGGTATCAAAAGCCCGCCAGACGACGGCTCATTCAGCCTAACCAACGTCACAAATGCTACAAGCCGTCAACTTACAGCTGTCTAGAATAGAAGTTCTCGTCGATGTCCGGTGGTTTTTGTGCCAACTTGTCCTGCACAGACAAGGCGCAACATTCACACAAAAAACGAAGACATATTGGCGAAGACACTTACCAGGACAAATAGTCACTGGGATCTCAATCACTAAGGTAAGGAGAACTATACGAAAATGAAAAAGGAAGCGGTTGCTTTTTCAGGGGCGAAGCACCTTAAGACCTAGCCTTGTCGGCGTGCGGTGGCGTGCACATTCATAGCCCAGGTGCGAAAAGAAGAAGCAGAGCGTCCGGCGGGTGGTGTTGGGATGCACGTGAAATTACCAGAGACCGCGGTGGATCTCTACCTGCCAATAACGAGTCAATCGCACAACAGAGAACACGCTCAAATAAAATTATCCAACGGAACCGTCATCATGACAGTGTACCTGCCCCGAATCTCTCCCGAGGCAACGTAGAAAAGTACATCGATCTAGCAATGCGCGATTATGAAACTAAGTACAAGAATAACCCCTTCGTACTAGTCGGTGACTTTAAAGTTGATATCACGTACAACAACTGGCTTGTGCAGTATATGACGTCCCGATATGCTCTACGATGCATTTCGTATGACTGTAAACAACCAACAACCACCAAGGGGACGGGTATAGACCTTGTCTTTGCAAGCTTCAGGTTAGATCTGCTCGAAGAACCATTGGCTCTACATTTCAAGGACTACAAGGCGGTGATAATGAAATGAAAACGGAATCCAGAACTCAATACGACATACGAGTTATGACCAATAAAACCCATTGTATACACTGAACACACGCGTTGTCACTCATTTCCATGAGCGAGTGGGCAAAATGTCACGAGAGATTCACGGTTACCGAACAATCACCGTGCTTCGCTCACTCATAATCATTCACCTCGTGGATATGCATGGATTTTAAGCCGAAAGCCTTTAATGTCTCATGCTCACGCCCGTCCGGTGTCCGTCCGTCCGGTGTCCGTACGGCGTCCGTCCGTCCGTCCGTCCGTCCACACCCCCCACTGCGCATGCGCCAACCCATTAAACAAACAAAAATAAAAAACCTCCTCTCTCTCCTCTAGGCATCCCTCCCCGCGGAGGCCACACCCTCACTGCGCATGCGCGTCCCCTCCCTCTCTCCCCTCCTACGCTCCCCCCTCTCTCATCTAGGCATCCCTGCCCGCGGCGTCCACACCACCACTGCGCATGCGCGTCTTCCCCTCTCCTACGCTCCCCCCCTCTCTCGCCACGCGAGAGAGGGGGGACGCCGACGCAGGCAGCGTCTGCTAGCGAGTTCCTTGGTTGAAAAAACGGACTGCTCGCGCTGCACAACCGTTCACTGGCCACCCCGTATATATGGCAATGGATCTTGACCTGCAAGGTGGTGCCGGTGGGAGATTTCTCCTGTGCGTTGTCGAACGATAAAAAATTCGCAGCGTGCGCGTTAACTAAAAGCGGACTGCGGGTCTTTGTGTCCAGTCCGAGTCTTCTGTCTCTCATTGCCCATTAGCAGCGATTGGGGTGTTCCAGTAGGAAACACCGGTCCAACGCTGCGATGAGCGCCAGCGTCAACGCCGCCGCCAGTGTAAGCGTTAGCGCACGCTGCTTCGCATCTACACATGGTTACCTTTAGCGGGAGATGGTGTAATATTTAAGGCGAAAGCCTTTAATGTCTCATGCTCACGTCCGTCCGGTGTCCGTCCGGTGTCGGTACGACCTCCGTCCGGCATCCGTCCGTCCGTCTGTCCATCCATCTGTCTGTCTGTTCATCCGTCCGTCCGTCCGTCCGTCCGTCCGTCCGTCCGTCCATCCGAGCTCTGGCACGGAGCCAGGTGGCCGCCGGGATGCGCAGACGGACGCCGGTCGCGTCGGACTCTATAGCGCTCGCGCTTTGCTTGCGTAGCGTCGCTGTGCCCAGTGTTTGCAATCATTCTGACCGAGGCCGTCTCAATGGACCCAGGCGTTCACGGAATACACTTTCCAATTTACAAAGGGTCCGTCAAGTTAAGAGCTGGAACGCGGATGGCGTTTGCACGATGCGCAAAGCGCGAGAAAATACTAACGCATGCGAACGGAGGAAGATGAGTCTCGCGTCTCGCTGCGATTCGCGGTAAAAAATTAAAGAAGAAAACACGCACCCATTCGGTTTGTGTCTTATCCCACTGAGAGTGTAAAAGAAAAAAGACATGGCTTAATCAGTGGAATGGCCACACGCTTTCGCCGAACACACTTTGGAATGTACAAAGTGTCCTTCAATTTTTTTACCGGAGCAAGTGCTAAATAAAAACTGATGGACACTTTCTACATTCCAAAGTGTGTACGGCGGAAGCGTGTGGCCATTCGACTGACTATACCATGTCTTTTAAATGCGAAGCATTTCTTAGCGAACTTCGGCGACCTTGAGCGTATCTATCTATCTATCTATCTATCTATCTATCTATCTATCTATCTATCTATCTATCTATCTATCTATCTATCTATCTATCTATCTATCTATCTATCTATCTATCTATCTATCTATCTATCTATCTATCTATCTATCTATCTATCTATCTATCTATCTATCTATCTATCTATCTATCTATCTATCTATCTATCTATTTAGCCGCCTACGACTTTGTGCTCTCCTGGCCGTATCGGTAATGGGATTTATACCAAAATTGGTATGTAATAACTAGAGACCGGATTATAGGCAAATGCCTATTTTTTTCCTTGCGTTCCTATCGCACCACTTTGATATATGAGCATGAATTAGGGGCCAAGGAGGGCTTTTATAGTGTTTTTATAGTGCCTATAAATGCCTATTTTTGGGGTTTGTGCCTAAATGTCTATAAGTGCGCATAAATGCCTATTTTTAAAATTGGTGCCTATATGAACGCTATTTAGCCTCAAATTTTGCTTTCGAGTACAGTTTGAGACCGTAATTTATGTTACCGGGCAAAATTGACGTTTCGGAACTTCATGGGGTGCAACAACCTAGTTCCCTAGTTCAACGAAAATCCGGGAAGCAACCGGTAGCAGCAGTGAAATGGGACGCGCCGGCCACCTTACCCCACCGCACTGACATGGCGCGAGCGGTTGGAGCATGGGAGAGGAAAAGATGCTATTTCTGCAACCCTAAATGGGAGCGCGTCCCAGCGTGTACAGTGGAATGGGGAGAGGAAAATAAAGGAGGGTAGAGGAGAGGGGAAGAAGAGGAGAGTGGCGTCTATGGCCGAGGATGTGGCGGGCGGCTTTTACCGCCGGTTTTCCAGTCCAGTGTTCTGATGGAATTGAAGCACCTCCTTGAAGACTTGGGCGTGGTGGGGGGCAGAAAACAGGAGGTGCCTGCGCGCAGCAGCAGGAATATGGAGAGCGAATGCGAAACCATAGAGTGCCGTCAGGGGGAAGTAGAAAGTAGGTAAAAAAAATCAGATGTGCACATGGCTTTTGTTTCGTTTGTAATTTACTCTTAAAGGGCGCTTCACCAGGTCACACGAGAAATTTTAGGCAGATACTGGAAGTGTTCGCGTGCCCAATGAAGATCTTTGCACCACAAGAACTATTTAATTGGTTCATTACGAGCCGCGAAAGCATGATGCCGGTAGGTGAGCTTGAAACCTTTGCCACTCGCAAGCCAAATTCCTTCCCTGCCCTCTTCAGTATCATAGAAACTCGGAGCCGGAAGATCACACGACGTTGACGCATCAACACGCCATGCGCACGCAAGATTACACTATGTGCACATGACATGCCCAAGCCAGGTCGTGCGCACAAGCGGTGTTGTATAGTTTCGGCGTTCGCTCTATAGTGTACTGCCTGTTTTTGTGGGATGAATCCGTCTATGCGTTTGGAGAGGCTGGCATGGATCCTGTATCCTTACCACGACACAGCGTGTCGCACAACTGGAACTGCTGTAAGGGACGATGCACGAAAAACATGCTAAGCGTTGTCAGGGCTGGCGCCGGCACGACGCGGGAACGGCGAGAACACGAACACAAAAGAAATATAGGCAGCTAAGTCTCGCATCGCTCTCGATTCGAAGAAAAAACTAAAGAAAAACGCGCACACATTCCGTTTGTATGTTTCAATATTTCTATTAACTTTCATTCTTCTATTCAAGCAACAGATTGCACAAATTACACATGTAGCCTCGAATAATTCTCGCAGTTTCATGTACTACTGTGACATACACAGGACCATTCCTTGTTGAACTTCACCTCCCCCCACATTGGTGAGCGCGCCCGTGAGATAAAGGGCACGAGGCATTCAGTCTGACATTTCACCTCCTTCCGGGGAGCGTAGCGTTGCAAATCTTGGCAGACGTTATCGTTAGCGCAGCGCATGCATTACACTTCTAGCTCGAAACGCTCAAACCTGGTAAGGGGCCCTTTATGGAGTTCACACAAAGAGGAGAAATTGACGCAGCGCTATTAGACCCGGCCAATACGAGGCTAACAGACCCTTCTGGCCTTTTAGCGGTCTGGCTACTGAATCCTGTGCTGCCCTTCCGAGCCACGCCGAAAAGAAGCAGACCCAGGAGCGTATTTATTCGATGGTGGACACTTAACTTACCATTCTGGACAATAAAAGGAGAGACCGTGTTCTGGAAACCGTACCCGAAAAGGGACCATGGCATGGCTATGTTAAATCCTTAACGCCTTTGTGCAATCATAAAATATAACATTTGTTTGCTTTCCTGTCGTAGACCAGGTCGGTCGCGCACGTCCTTATTCAAAAATTTGAGTTTTTGTAAAAATTTATCGTGCCTATATTTACGATTTTGGGGGCCTAAAACTGCGTTTTTCCTGCCTATTTTTGGCGCCTAAAACACGATTTTTACTGCCTAAAAATCCGGCCTCTAGTAATAACTTGAATGTATGAAAAACATGAGTCTGGTCATATCATGAAAATCATGACTAACTTGTCATGAAAACTATGATTTACACGCCATGGCCATAGTGCTCCTGAGGCCGTTTTTTTTAACTTGATATATCCAAAAAATTAGTACGATGAGACATTTCTGCATGACCAGGTCGTAATATGAAAATCATGACCTGCATGTCATGTAGAACATGATTTACATGCCGCGCACATGGCGCGCTGACAGCCGTTTCGCTAGCTCGATATACACCATATTTGGTATTGCGTGACGTGACTGTATGACGAACATAAATGCCAAGTGGTAATATGGAAATCATGACATGCCATGTGCAACATGACTTGCATGCCACGCTCATGACGCTCTTGTGGCCGTTTCGCTAGCTTGATATACACCAAATTTGGTATTGAGGGAAGGAGACGCGTGCATGTAAGGAAACGCGTGTCTGTATAGCACACTGCTGCTAAAACACAGCGCGTCAAAGATATACCCGCTACAAAATGAAGCTAGACGGTTCATCTTCGATCATATTTAGCTACTTGAAGCTGGACTTGTATTATTGTAACTTTGCACCAATTTCGGTCTCCGGCTTGAAAAAAAAAAAAAAAAGCAGCTTCAACGTTTAATGTTCCTTCTGAGTTGTTGGCTCAAAATCACTTTTGCAAGACCTCTATCTATTGTAGACAAACTGTATGCAGGCTCACTGAAAGTATAGTAATTTATTCATGTATTTGCAACTTACCTGCTGCTTGGAGATCAACCAAGAGGGAAAATATTGTGCTCGTTATACCCGGTTTTTGCTTATTCAAAATCATATTTACTGTTGAATACTAACAACTCTGTGGATAATATGGCGTTTTTTTTTCTATTTGGCTATAAATTTGGCGCTAAAATTAAATGGCATGGCTTCTTTGGCTACTATTGGCTTGAGTTATGGCTCGTTTTCAAATCTACCCAACGGCAACCCTGGCAATGAGTTTGGAACAGACAAGCAGTGGTTACGTATGCCGCCGGAAGCAGCATAACAGTAGTCAAGGTATGGTCCGCCATAGCTGTGAAAAGCGAGGCAGAGGTTCGATTCCTTGATTAGGAGAGGACCAATCAGGGACCTCTACGGCAAGGGACCAGCAGCAG